>JAGVSP010000915.1:0-128624 GCA_022494985.1 Micrasema minimum
ACAAAACGGCGCAATAAATTATCCAAAATAAAAAAAATAACGCATTATATCTACCTTTACGTACACCGTGTAACTCGATGTATCAAGCGGAAACCAGTGAATCTACATCATATTTGGAGTCCGACTTTGTAGATTGTTTTCGATAAATATTGTTGCAAAATTGTTATCAAATATAATGATATTTACTCACAAATAAATAGTATCCATAAAGAGAATAAATAAAATAAACCCGCATTTTAAATAAGACTGGGTGATATTTACTTAAATGTTTTTTTGGTTCTGCAATTAACATTTAAAAATATACAACCTAATTGAAAGGTTAAATAAAAAATAGCTTTAGACTTCAGACCTAGTCTCTTAAGATGCCCGTTTACAGGTGAAAGCGCTAACTGGTCCAAAAAAATCAAAGTGGAAGTGTACCAAGTATTTTTTATTTAACTTCAATTAGTTATATATATAAAAAATAAAATTATCATGGAATTCCACCAAGTATTGTCAATAAAAAATATAAATCAAATTAATCTGCAATAATTATAAAAAGCTTTAGACAAGAAAAAAAAAATTTCAAGCTGTTATTTAATATTGATATTAGCTTATTCGACACCAAATATGAAGTATAGATCACCAGTTATTTCGGTTGTGTACTTTGTTACTCCCATGTATCGAATTGTCTAATAAATACTTATTACGAAACTTATTACTTTTTGTTCAGTATACATTATCATCTACAAAATTACACACTGGACAAGCTGTCATAATTTATGTAAGTAACTACTAAATATACACGATGACCATCTTACGGTGTACTCGAGGAGCTGATGGATTGCGGGCCTGACGTCTCGTGAGGCGAAGTAGACCCTGGCTGGCCGATAGGGTCTCCTGGAGGATTCATGAAAAAGAAGGAAGATAAACAACATTTTTGAGTGTACAATTCCGGTAAGAATCTCATTGCAATTCAATAGCAATTCTGTTTCTGCTAAAATGCTTAGCAAATTTCTCAATGGATGACAGAGAGATTCACATGTGAAGCGTCGCGCGCATTTACTGGAATAATTTGCCAATATGGATTACAACATACTAGGTGACATGGGGGAATGGTTGTAATACAGTCAAGTGTGCCACTTAACCCAGCCAATGACGACAGTTCAAAAGCGATTTTGTAATACGCCAAAGATATCCAACATACCCTTCAAGTTACACGTCATCACTATATCGATGTCAAATTGTAAGAAGAGATATTTGCACGTTTATGCAGTTTTTACTTTATATTTACCTTAATATACTGTAACTAACTAACAAACGAACCATACACGCCATTTCCGAAGAGGTGGGTAGGGGGCAGGAGAGGGTAAACGCCACAAAACACTACTCTGTCCTGGCACACTTCTCTTGCTTCCTCCACAATCATTAAATTGACATCTCCCATTATCACGCACAAGACTTCTATTATTCCGACTCATCTTACATGCCCACTTTTCAAGCAGCCTTGTTTTACTTGATCATGCCATGTCTTTCTTACTAAGTACACAACTGAAAGAGAAATATTGATATTATTATAATTATTAATTTTTTATGCAATTTTCTTATTTCCATTTACTATTTTATTTTAAGAAGGTTGACCGAAAAGCTCCTAATGAATTCTTAAAAAGCGGAATTTTCTTTTAAAAAGTCCTAATATAAATAACACTAAAATAGCAGATAGGATAAATTATTACCTTATCGGGAAATCCTTATGCGTCTCTACGTCGACTAATTTAATTTTGATTAAATTCAATTATTTTTGTCGAAGTGTCAACGAACCTATAATTATGATGATATGAACATTGTACACAGTTTAAAGTTCCATACAGAATTCAAATAGAATATATGGAAACTTGCCCTAGGTAAGTTTTAAAGTATTTACTGAGAGACATCTTGACAAAAGAAACTTATTATTTTATACGTTTGCCTATCCTTAACATTCGAAACTTCAGAGAATCATAATGTACTCGTACTTAATATAAAATCATAACTTCAAGGATTTCATCATTAAAAATGTGTCAAAAATACACTGTGGAGCCGGTTAAAACTACCTTCGAAAAACAAGAACGTCACTATAGGCATTGATTTATAATACACTTAGATTCTGCCTTGCAGAGTAATTTAATTTAGAAAAAGTTATGACACGAAGAATCCGCACCTCAATCCAACTCACACGGTCGCGACCTATCGGAGCCCATTCGACTAGGCCGGCAAGCAAACCGCCTAGCACACGCGCCAAAGGAATGTGCTATAAATAGCGTGCTTTACAGAAAAAGTATACAATAGACAACCCGATCGCTTTACGAGGACGTTCATGAAATTTTTACCATGCATCTGAAAATGACTTTTTTTTTCATCTTGCCGAACTATTCTATGTATGCGGCTATAATTCAAGAAGAAAACTTTCTTTGAATAATAATTTTTTAGTCTATGTAAACAAATATAAATAACACTTACATGTGTGAAGATACACCATCTTATTTGTTAATTATAATCCGTAAGGTTATTTACCACGTTTTCACTAGCACAGTATATGCATTTCGGAATGTTTTCTAAACGTCCGACTCGGCCGGCGGTTAAAGAAAACACGAAAGATACGCGTACCATGGCGAGTTGGAGGATTTAGGCGAGGATTTGAAGTGTCATTCAATTTTTGGTGTTCAGATTCAAATCTATAGTGTTATCAATAAATCACTGACTAGAGGGGGGTTTCCATAAAGAAATTTCTAAAAATATGCGCTTTCGAGGGCTAAATTCCATAACACACCCACTTATAGGAATCAAAATTCCACCGTCTAAGACCCCAGCACTGTATGCCAATACACGAAACGTGTGAAGAACTAGAATGTCCGTTGGAGTGATGACGAAGTGATTGACTTAGTGTGTAACTAGACCACCGCAGCAAGTATTTTTTATTTTTCTAGGTATGGAATGATCACTCCTTCTGAATTCATGTTAGGGGTTGTTCGAAATATATTTGTAATCATAAATTTGAATGGGAGGTTATCAAATGCAGTCAATCAAATGACATGGATATAAACTCCATAACTGGCTACACTCCAATATCAACATACCATAGTTAGCAGTGGGGGATATAGGGGGGGGGTGGGGGTGGGGCAGTGTTTATACGTACCTATTCCGTATACAGGCGCCCAAAATTTGGAGAGCGCAGGCTATGTCGGTTTGGCGGAGGGCCCCAGGTTGGCCTTGGGATGCCTGCACAGCAAACCAGAAGTGCGCTAAGCTGTAAGAGAAGCAAGTGAGTTTTACTGTGAAAGAACCCAAGACGTCGTTTTGGAAGCGGTGGAGGTCCCAGGTGGGTGCGCGTCGGTCTCTGAAGTACAGAGACTCGCGTGGGTTCGAAACCTGCACATCGACACGAACACGATCTCTATTTTCAAGCACAAAAGCCGCTTAGAGTTATAATTAAAAGAGATATTTACAAATAGAAATATGTGCAAATCCACTCCAGTAAGATTTTATAGATTTCTTTTTTAACTTTCAAAGAAAAAATAATGTGTTCAAAATCTTTTGATAAATTATGATAATGGTATTTTCTAGCTCAGGACATATGAGTTTTATACACACACTTTAAATTACCCGAGCCGGTTAAATTCAATATTTGACAGCGCCCTTTGATGAATAAATTATACGAAAACGGAAACCGCGCTAAACAAATTAACCATAATAAAAGTAATTAGTATTCTTGATATCCCCAACAGAGCAGAGAAGTTCTGAAAGGAAGCGGACTTGTGATTACTCTAGGTGTTAACAGGCGTTATTAAGTAGCTCACTTGAAGCATTCCCATTTTTATGCCGTTCATCTGATAACCATGATATGACAAATTTGCATGCTTTTCTAAAAATTTTTGTGAAATTTGATAAAAAATGAAGGCCAGTTCTAAGTATCACACATGAAATATTAATTTAAAAAATCACATGTAAATTAGCAAATATTTAATTTTTGACACTACCATAATATTAGGCTGGTTAATTAGTAGTAAGGCTTATGATATGCAAATCTTTAGCCAATCAGAAAATTAGAGAATGAATATCAGTGGAAAGCAAAAGCTCCAATCGTTCAAATCAAAATAAAAATGAATTGGAGATTTGAATCCCTATCGTCATTTCATAACTTATCAGCTAAAAATCATGTCGCGACCATAAGAAAAATATTTTTAATATAAATGCGGTAGGTGGAGAGCTGAAATTTCAGCTGTCCATGCCGCTTTGATAAGCTGCAAGACAAATTGGATTCCATAACATCATTCTACGTATGAGTAACATCAATTTTTCATAACTTAAAATTCTCGTTAGATTGTCTATGCGTTATCGTAAATGTATTGGGTCTGGGATTTAATTAAGGTTATGTCAATGTGCCAAGCCGCATTTGGTGAGGTGATTTTTCCATAAAAAATATGGCTTCTATACAAGTTAGTTCCAGACTCATTATTGATTGAAATCGCTCCACAGAGACAGACATGAGAAACCTCTTGTAACCGTAATGTAGGGTTACGCTGGTTTACAGGGCTTATTACACTGACATTGGCGGTGTAAAAGTGGGGCCAGCGTTTGATGTATTACAACATTCCCCATTACGTTGAAGTCCGCCCCTGACATCATTAACAAAACAAGTATGTTATTACAGTTTGAGAATTTATCAGAAAATCACACATGCGGAGTTGGCCTTTCGACAGATTTTTAGTATTCTTATAATATGATTTTTTTCCCTATGGTGACATCTGTTGAGGAAGATAGGAAATTTGTTTTTTGCAATCTAACTTTAATGGTGTAGGTAAGGTTCATGCAGCGGTACTTAATTACTTACTAGTATAACCCACATTCGTTTTCCAGAGCTTCTCTGTCTCTGATGCGAATCATATAATATCTGCCAAGCTTGGTAATAATCCAGTAATGCTTGGTGTCTACAAGTATATGCATTCGTTTCAATGTATGTAGTATACCAATTATTTTTTATTCATTATTAATTTATTATATAGTCAAAAAATACAGTTTTACATGTATACCCCATTGTGTGTTACACTAAACTCATTCAGGCCTAAATAGAATACAATTAAAATTCATGACTAGGCAACACACAATTATTAAAGAAGACAAAGAAGACAAATATAATTGCAAACAAAAAACAATCAAATCCAAATACACAAAATATTTTACACCCTACCACATACAGTGCCTTAGTAAATTAGCAATTAGGCTGTAAGCAAACATTTCTAGAGCTTCGAATACCCCTCAGGAGCTCAATCACGTAGATAACTATCGACGTAGTTTTAAAAATTGCTAACTCACGGGAGCTAAATGCTAACCATGTGACCGAACACAATGAACATACGTTCATAGCCACGTTCGCTTTGCCTAGCACAGACCATATGATGAATAAATAACGGCGCGCTAAACGTCAAACTCAAAACAAGAAAGTCCATCAAAATCGCGTCGGTGTCGTAGTTTATTATGTGCGAATGCATATCTCAATCTTGGTATGCCGAACGCGCTAAATGAAAAACGGCACTTTAGTAAAGATTGAAAGAAGTATATTTGCGAAGCAGATATTCTCGAGAAATGGCTTCTGCGACTTGAAGCGCTCGCTTAATAATCCCGATCGTATCACTAGTAACTTTTAAAACGCGTGTTCCATTGTGCGAGCGAAAACGTATAACCTCCAGGTAAGGAAATCGATATCACGTCGTTACTACCGGCGTCGAAAGTGATCTTTGATCTATTATTATTATTACGGAATTCGAACATGCGAACTCATGCACGATAGTCGAAAAATGGCGCTACCACCATGCCACGCAGCGGGTGAGGTTTTACAAAACCTGATTGTGAATAGGTAAAGAAAATAAAACGTAGCGTATTTTTCTGCGTATATAATAATTAATAAAATGGTATCTTGTATTAAAACTCAAGAAATTCCTTGAAACCTTTTTTCGTACAGAAATAATTCCCCCATTCACTCCTATACAGGGGTTGCCATAACATTGAATAAATATAACCCCGGGAAGATAGTTTCGAGTCTCGCCTAGGGAGAGATCGTTTTTACACGATCTTACAATCAAAATATAATTTATTAACTCTCTTGAGAGGGTTCAATCTAAATTGATATAAAAACAAGCCCACAGAAAAGAAGGATAAAAAAATATTATTGATGGCTTCAAGTGTAAATTTGATGTAAGGATTTTTTTTTTGTAAACTGAAAAAAAATCTAATATACAATTTTACATGATGATAGACGAATTACAAAAGGTTGATTGCCAAAAATGCTTAACAATCTTCTCAACAGATGTCACCATGTGAGAAAATCGCTCGTAATGTGACTTACGAACGCGAGTTCAATATATAGAAGTTTCAAAAATTTGTCATATATGGTTATATGATGATGGGCGGAAGGGGGAATGTTGAAAATACATCAAGTAGGCCACTTAAACCAGCCAATGAAGGTCATAAGCCTGTAAACGCCTAGATAATCCACATTCGATTCCAGAGTTTTCTCGTGTCTCTGTTGAGATATCAATAATAAATGAATTAAAATATTTTCGTATCGTCAAGTATTTTATAAGCCACTAATCTGGGATTGAAAAATTTTAAAAATAAAACTGATAGCAAAAATATTGTACACTCGTTTAATAATCATCCAACTATTCTAACTTCACTGTCGCTAGCATACTAATTCTCATGCTCTACCTTCCCACATTCCACATCATCCTGCAATGCACGCATGTCTATTACTAAGACTGTTTCACATGTACAGGTAACTTCAGTAAGAAACAAAAGAGATTTCTATACCGGTAATTCGACGTACTGAGGATCGTAAGGGTGGCGGTATCAAAAAGTTTTCTTATTGACTATGATCTGCATACTAGTCGCCAAAATGACTTAACATAACTTGGAACAATCTTTTGCTAATGCTGTTTTGCAACAACAAAAATTTAAAGTCCCTGCGAAAAAGCGCGTGACTGACAGAGGTCCCCGAATAGGGACTCGGTGTTTTCGCTCGCCGACTCGTTGCGTCAAGTCGCGATGTTGGTGGTGTCTGTGATCATAACCTCGTTCGTTCACGTCCTAACTACTTCCGTCAGTTACTGTCTACAACCAGACACACTCGCATCGTAATTTAGCCGTTCTTTTATCATTCATTCGCTCCACGCAATTATAAAAATTATCTTTAATCCGAGAAATTCTCGCCTAAAAAATTTAAATCGCCATTTTTTAAACGGTATCTGATATCACTAATTTCACCTTAAACGCCAATTACAGTGACGAACCAATCAAAAATGAATCCTCGATTAGAGTGATAAAAAAACATATAAGTTTCTATCTTAGAAAAGGCGTTAAAATTCGAGACACAAGGGGACCATTCTGAAGGCTGTCAAAAATATGCACTCATTGGTGATTCGTTCTTCGTGCCAGAGCTTCGCCGAGACATTCTATTAGGGGGCTACCTAGTTTTTAACAGGGGAGGAGAAATTTTATTCAAGAACGCGTTAAGACGGACTCTCTTGGAATTTATTTACACTTGAAAATGACGTAGTATGAAAAATTTGGTGAAACAGATACTACAGTTGAAATAAAATTATTCCGCCTTTTTTTTGATACTGCATTGGTTGGAGAGAATCTTGTCCGTCAGGCATTATCACTTATGAAATATTATTATGTGATTAACCTCAAGTAAATGTAATTCAAACTTGACTCCAATCAGGGAGATCGCAATCCAGTTCTCATGCACTTAAAACTAAAGTGACGTAACCACTACCGATCTAGGGTGTTTGTATCCGTTTTATTTGAAAACACCCTGGCAATGTTAAAGTTAAATAAAAGAATAAATATTAATATTATAATTAACATAAAAACCTCACGTAGTTAAATGATCATACTGACCCCTGAAGGGGTAGAATAGAGATGTCAACGGGTTTTTACAGTGCTACTCATGTAGGTATGGCATACTTTCCCGCTATTCGTATTACTCAAGATTTTATACAATCGTTTCATGAGCTAAGATTAATTAGACTGTTGGACATGGCGGTTTCAAGTGCGTTTTGTGCGTGACTTGATACGCCAAGTCATTCTGTCCTGCTTAATCGACTTCACATCCATGGGCCCTACTTGGTCTTATATTCAAACTTATTATAAGCCGTTCAATTTTCACTCAATGCTACGTTTTGTACATGATTTAACCATCGTAAAATTTTTCTTAATTTTGTCGATGATAGTGCTTTTGTCTAAGCACTAATTTCTATAATTTGTACACCTTAGAAATTGGCCTTAGTATCTTACGGTTTAATCGCTCTAAGACCGCGTTTCGTTTACTTGCTCCTTTATTTCTATTAGTATGAACGCAGATTGTTACAGTTTACCTTTGAAAAACTATACACAAGATTTGCCATAAAGGTCTATCGTACATAAGTTTAATAAAAATCAACCAAAACTACAAAACTACAAAAAAAAACAAAGCTGTTTTTCTAAACAAAAAACACTAACAAATATTCTTAAATAGATATAACAATACGAGATATATTTTATAATGATTCACATACCATCATATATGTGTGCTTACATTGCATACATCCATGAACATACCTTATAACATTGATTCTTAATTTTTTCTTATAGATATCTAACATTAAGCAGAAATCAATAATTAATCAGCCTGAATCCATAAAACCTCTGCTCTGTCAGCCATTCTTGAAAAATTTTAACCTTAGATATTTTTTTTTTGATCTCAATCCCAAATTCAACCTGGATTCCAAAACAGCTGTAACAGACTATCCAGTTCCTATGTGGGCTACCGCCATTGACAGATATCTGGTAAGAGATTGTTAATTTGAAGGGTAATAAAATAAAATAAGATAAAAAAATAATACAATCGGTCGACTATAAAAAGAAACGGTGGAAGAACTGGTTGAGGATGTGAAATGTGGTGTTGCGCATGTGACCCGCCGCAAAACCCTGCGTACCAAAAAGACCGATAATCGCCTAATGCCTAATGCGCTAATGTCAGATTAACCGCCAGCGTTCTTTTTACAATGACGCGACCTATAATATTATCAACATTTTATCATATTATTTTTAAGTCAATATGCTTTTTGTAATTAACATATTTTTTTCTTGTAATTCTACATTAATATTTTTTTAATCCAGAAAAAAAGAGAAGTTTTTGATAGTAAAAAACTAAGTGCAAATTTATTGAAAATAAATTAAATAAAAGATAGAAAAAATTATTAGTATTTTGAAATGTTAATATTTATTATTTAACCATTTGTTTTTTGTTCTGATGCAACAAAAATAGTCTTAAATCCGTTCAATTTATTGGGTTATACTTGGACAAAGCCAAATGCCGTATATGTTTTTGTAGGGTGGGTGTACCGAAATATGGCCCCCCGGAAAGTTCGTCGGTAAACAGGCCCAATTTTGGTTTACCTTTCGACTTTACTGTGTTAAAAACGAACAAACAAATTTGTTGTAAACTAATTAAAAGTCTTTCGACGAGGCTAGATATAGCAATCGATAGCATTTCATCAAAGAAAGAATGAAAAATAATGTGATTTTTTTTTTTTTAAATAAAATAATATGGAGTAATAAAACTCGTAGTACAACCCGAAAACTGGTGAATCTGCATTATATTTGGGGTCGAATGTGTAATATGACTTTTGAATCTGAGATAAAAAATAAAAAAAAAAAATCTTCTCATACAAGATTTTATTAGTACTGTTAAAATGTTTTTTGTTTACTATGTTTTATTTGTGGATAACATTAATTTGACTAAATAAATTATATTACTTGCGTGTTCAACCAATGCATTCTGCCCGTCCTTACTTATGGCGCGGAAACAATGACTCTGACCAAGCAGTCCTCCCATAATCTGCAAGTTGCACAGAGGAGCACGGAGAGAATTATGCTTAGAATAACATTAAGAGAACGAAAAAGGAACGATTGGATCCGACGCCAGACAAAGGTCTGCGACGTGGTGGAGCTAATTTTGCAAAAATGTATACAAAAAAAATAACTTCGTACTCAATTTTCTCGAAAACTATGGGTCAAATAAAAAAAAAAACTGTAAAATCGACTCCAAATATGATGTAGATTCACCGGTTTCCCGCTTGTACATCAAGTTTTGTTACGCAGTGTATTTATCTAATTTAAGACGCAGAGTCGCTAAATAATATGCTAGAGTCTATAGAATTAAATACGGAAATGCATTGATCACAGATAATATAGTACAAGTTCACTGATACGGAAAGGTACGGTACTGACTAACTAACTAACCATCACGCCATTTCGCCGAAGGGATAGACAGAGAGTATAGAACGCCACACCACTCTGTCCTGGCATACTTCTCTTGCTCCTCCACATTCATACATCTTCTCGTGCACGCACGTCGATTATTCCGACTTCTTACATGCCCACTTGTTTTTCTTGATCGTGCCATGTCTTTCTCGGCCTTCCTCGACTACTACATCCAGGCACAGTCGCATCATATATTTTTTTAAGCCGTTCTTTCATCATCAAGTATTTTGAATGATACCTTTTCTACTTGCGTCGATATAATATATGGTTTTGCTGTTACTGTTATAATTCACTTTATTGTTTCTTTAGGTTTTATGTTTTCATTGGATTGGTTCTGTGTTTTTTGTATATATTGTGTTTATTTTGTGATCTAAGTGATGTCAGTGCGTATTAGAATAAAATGAATATGTGTTTTTTTATTTGTCCCTAAATGAGTTTTATTAAAACTCCTAGGGAGCATTAGATTGAAAAAGAAAAAGAATTCCTTATTTTTCTTTTTCCTATGTAATGTTATTTTTTTTATAAATAATAAAAAAAAAAAATAATAATAATCCATTCGCTCTACATGACTGAAAATTTTGTCGGTAAAGCTTATCTCAGCCTTGCACTCTGCTCTAATTTCAACATTAGTTCACCTATCATACATAGTCTTACCACACATAGATCGCATTTCAACAGCGTTCAGTTTACTTTCATCATTATTTTTCCAACTTCATGCTTCGCTTCCATACATAAGGGTTGGTACCAGAACTACATTATGCACTGCCAATTTAGCCTCTTTTGATAAGCACTGACTGGATGTCAAAAATGTTATCACGGATGCCACTGATACGGGACACGGAAGGACGGTACGGAACGTCACTAACAAAACTTTGGCATCTTAAATAATATACTCGAAATAATGTAACCTCCACAACATGAGTACAAAGGGAAAACCTCCCGCTGAGTAATTTCACCCATTTTCTCTACCCGTTTTGGGAAATTAATATCACGCAGGGTGTTGCGAAATTACAAGTCCTTTGTACCAAATGAATCAGCAAATTATCCACTATTTGTTTGCTAGCGTGAAAATAATCACCCTTTACGCGATGTTAATACTCCAATGTTTTGAGTAAACTAGGTAAGTATTAAGTATAATAATAAATCTATTATGACATTAAATGCGTTTATATGTGTTTGTTTGTTTGTTTGTTGTTTTTTTTATTTAGCTATAAAAAAAAAATCTTACAGCTATATATTACGTAAAAATTTATTGTTACATTAGTATTTTACTAAAGTTTGCTTCTGAATTCAAATAGGATGGAAAGTCAAATAAGATGGTTTTTTTAAAAAAAAATTTTTATTAAATTTTTTAATTTAATTTAATTTAGTTTAATTTTTTTTTATTTTATATATACATAAATGAAAACAATACATGTCCTACTGAGTTGCCTACTGCAACTCGTCAGTAGGTGCATAAATACAAATTCAACTAAAAATAAAACTACACAATACATACCCTAGCGCACAAAAAAATTAAAATACATAAAAAAAATAAATAAATAAAAAAATAAAAATCTAAAAATACAATTCTAAAACTCAATATAATAATTCGCGCTCCAGCAACCAAGTTCTCAGCACGCGTCTCTCTTTTAAGCTTGAAAAAATAATTATTTTTTTAATACTTCTTGGTAGCATGTTACAGATTTTTGGTATACTGTACTGAAATGTTCTCTTACCATACTTGTTATTATATTTAGGGAGAACTAATCCTTCAGCACTCGTAAAACGAGTATTGTAAACATGCACCGGTCTGTGTTTATACTCAGAGTGAAGTGTTTTTGAAAGAAATGTGAATATTACCGTATGTTATATTATAGTAAATGGAGACAGATTAAAGCAGGTTGAAGAATTTGTATATTTGGGAAGTATGTTTACAAGAGACGGAAATGTGGATAAGGACATTGAGAGAAGGGTTAGTGCCGGAAACAGAGTTAATGGTGCCTTGAAATCGATATTGGCAAATAAGAACTTATCGAAGGAAGCAAAATTGGCAGTACACAACGGAGTTCTGGTACCAACCCTTATGTATGGTAGTGAAGCGTGGTGTTGGAAAAACAAGGATGAAAGTAAACTGAATGCTGTTTAAATGCAATCTCTGTGTGGTAAGACTATGTATGATAGGCGTACAAATGTCGAAATTAGAGCAGAGTGCAAGGCTGAGATAAGCACTATCGACAAAATTAAGAAAGGGCTTTTAAGATGGTTTGGTCATGTGGAGCGAATGAGTGATGAAAGAACGGCTAAAAGAAGTTTAAATGCAAGTGTGCCTGAGTGTAGAAGCCGAGGAAGGCCGAGAAAGACATGGCGTGACCAAGTACGACAAGTAATTGAAAGTGGTCATGTGAAAAGTCGGAATAATCGGCGTATGTGCATGAGAAGATGAATAAACAAGAAAGGACTTGAAAAAGCGCCCGATCCTTTGGCTTGGAGCATAATTAATTATGCAACTCTGCACCTACGTCATCAATAGACATCTACATCACACGTTTTAAAGTGTGAGTGTATTATGTGCTAGAGACCGCGGATTCGATAGTAAGTGGGGTTATGATTTTTTTTTTAAATTTGTATGGTGAAACGCCCACTAGTGAATTCTTTTTCGAAGCCTCTGTTGTCAAAAAGCGAAACTAATTTGTAAAAGGCTTTTACTTTTACAAGTAGTTTGAGATTTGTTTACTAGATGGCGGTAACACTCACTAATCTCGAACATAAATTTTTACTTTTACTAGGTACTTTCCCTTATCCGCACACGATGGTGCTTAGGGCACTTCATCGATATACCAAGTGCAGTCGGGGCCGTCTCAAGGGCGGGGCGCCCTGATTGTTTGGCCTCACGGGCTCTTCTGCCGCCTAAGCTATCTGCATAATTACGCAACACAAACAAAAGTCGTGGAAACAAATTACCTATTAAAACGTATCCATGTTCAATTATGTCCGAAAATTTTTTGAGTTACGCTTCATGTACCAGTCCAAGAAATATTCATATGAAAATCACATACATGGAAATAAATATTTCATGTTGACCCCCTACGGGAATCGAACCCGCGACCTCAAACACAGTAGCCAAATGCGCTACCACTATGCTACGAGGCGGACAGAATAAATATATTATTATTATTAAGATAAATACTTAATACTTGTCGTAGCATTATCGACAAAATTAAGAAAGGGCTTTTACGATGGTTTGGTCATGTGGAGCGAATGAGTGATGAAAGAACAGCTAAAAGAAGTTTAAATACGCGTGTGCCTGGATGAAGAACCGCGGAAGGCCGAGAAAGACATAGCATGACCAAGTACGTCAAGTACTTGAAAGTGGACACGTGAAAAGTCGGAATAATCGGCGTTTGTGTGCATGATGAGAAGATGTATGAATGTAGAGGAAGCAAAGGAAGTCTGTCAGGACAGAGTGGTATGGCGTTCTATCCTCTCTGCCTACCCCTACGGAGAAATGGCGTGATGGTTAGTTAGTTAGTTAAGATAAATAAATAAATAACAAGGGAGGAAGATAAATGCTTAGCAATTTTCTCAACAGAGGCCTATAGCTATCAAAAATTTGATATATTTTATGCATGATTATCAGATAATGGGCGGAATGGAGAGTCCTACCATTAATTTTGTTCAAGTCGCCATTTAACCCAGCCAATGACGGGTCATAAGCCCAGATAATAAAAAAAATCATTTCCAGAGTTTCTCTGTTGGGACGCTTCAGAGCCAATCCAATATCACATGTGAAATATTTTAATGCACTGCACTCGGTGTATTACCAATGGAGTGCCCTATGCACCATTATGGAATAAAAGTTAAAAGGACTGATCGCTTAACCTTGTGCAATAAAATACCAAATATTACTAATTTTATTATTTTATGATTACATGAAGATATGAAGATATGGAGTCAATGTTGAGAATCTCTAGTCTTCAAAAGCGTGGATCTAACATTGATTCTATTTTCCCAAGAAAATTGCTAAATGGCATGATAGATGCACCATCTTTACTGACTCAAGTGACTTTCTGTATTCCGGTCTGTAGGTTGAGAAATAATGACGTGCTGTTCCTTAGTCACCACAAAACTAACTATGGTTTTCATACCCCATTGTCTCTATTGTGTCGTATTGTAAACTCAAGACGGGATCTGGACTTGTTCGGTGTAAGTCTATCAAGATTTGAACATTCACTGAAGTAGACCCGATCCTGTCTTGAGTGTATCCACATTTTATTCTAACTGTCTAAGCTTCACCAATTTAATGTTCTGTCACTTATTTCTACTGCTTGTTATCCCTTTTATGCTTAACTATGTATTTAAAATGGATTTTTCCGTAAATAAACAAAATAAATAAATAAATGTAGGTGGCGTGCTAGTGCCTTATGCATCTTTATATGATACCGGTTAGATGATGGAGGGTGTTGAGCTATATATATGTATGTATTTCGTTGTTGTTTTGAAGCGTAAGACTGATCCACTGATCGTCGTGTGAGTAACGTTACTTTAGGCGTAAGTACCAACATAGAGCCCTTTGCACCATTACAAGGTAAAAGTTATAAGAAGAAGTGTGGTTTGTTACAAATTATATGTTATAAATTAAAGTAAATATAAAAGTGATTTTTTGTATGTTTCGTACATATTGTCAAAAGTATGTGACGTTAGTTGAGGAAGATGTTGAACCTTCCGTTCCATATTCAAACGCGTCAGACCAGTTTGGACCAATCAGAGATCGGGATTTCATTGCACCTGTTCGAAAATAAACCATTTCAAAAAACGTTCTTCTCCCGGTCCGACCAGTTTCCCGTACCAGACGTATGGGAATGTGACCAGCCACTTTGCGACCTCTCGTAGGTACCCATAACCCTTTAGTTGACGATAAAAAACAAATATGTTATTATATTTCACTTTAAGGGTTAGAAAAATATTACCACTACTACTAATCTCCCTTATCCGCACCCAATGGTCCGGGAACCTTGACCATTTGTTACATGAAGGTAAGATGATCAGTTGATCAGTATTACGCTTCCGCGCCATTCCAAGGTATCAGACATGAAATACTTTTATGTGAAATCACATTTAAATAAATATTTCATACTAAACCCCATCGGGAATCGAACCCGCGACCTCATGCATGTTAGTTAGCCTACACCCTGAGGTGGACAGAAATTAAATAAGTTTGATGACCTACTCGGCGGAGCTGGTGGATGCGGGCCTGGCGTGGGAGGGGGCGAGAGAGCTGGCTGGCGTAGGGTCTCCTGGAGGATCTAGTGATGTTCACATAGGACCAATTGTATACCAAACAATGACAATTATAAATACATAAGCCGAGACAGTGGGTAGGGGCAATGAAAACATTTGTTCGCGTATATAACGTAAATTCATCCGTATTTTTATCACACTAAAGCCCGCTATATACGGGACAGTTTTCTGCGTTCTATGCAGTCTGAAAACGGTCCCGTATACAACAAAAACTGTTTAAAAAACTGCGCAAAAATACACATATTTTAGCGTGTCTTTTGACAGAAGTTTGACAGACTGCACAGTTTTCTGAACAAGAAACTGTGTAGTTTTCTGAACAAGAAACTGTCCCGTATACAGTGGGCATAACAATCTTAAAATCGTGGAATAGTTTGTTGAAAAAATCGGTAGAGCTGTGCTGGATTGAACAAAGACTCAATAGTCTTTAAAACAGTCTAGGGAAAGGGTGGGGTTTTCATTGCTCCACATAGGCGCGAACGTGGTTAAAGAAGAAGAAGAAGAAATACAGCGAACTGCGGCTAAAAGGCAATTAACTGCTCCCGTGATAAACGATGGCTTTACACATAAGACTTACTGGCTCTCAGCTACAGAAATAATTAAAGCAATAATATAATAATATAATACCAAAATTTCAGAAAAGTAACATTTTATACTTGAAAAATGCTACCGCGTCTAGGTGTCTAGTTACTTACTACGTCATCAATAGGCATCTACGTTACGCGTTTCGTGTATTGACCTAAGTGCTGGAGTCTTTAGACGGTGGAATTTTATAATAAAGGGGGCTATGAAATTAACCCTAGGAAGCGTATATTAGAAAATTTGTATGGAAACGTTCTTGTTAGAACCTCAACAGAGATGAAGTAACTTTTTGACATGATAACGTCTAATAAATCGATGAACGCCGGCGCACACACGAAAAAGCATGACTCATTGTCACGTTCCGCCTGAGCCGAGTGTGCAAGCGAGAGCGCGGAACAAGCGATAAAGAGGTACGATCGGCTTAAGCGTTCGGTTTGTGACGCATCTATCTCTCCGAGTAGAAGGGAGACAGCAGCAGCACACAAGAAGAAAAAACAAAAAAATGATGATAATTTATGGAAAAAGAAATAATTTTTTCAATCAACTCCTGCTTTGTATTATACAAAATAATGATAATTCAGTAATAATAATTCAATTCAATTCATAAAAGTATGCTATTTTTCATCAATGTTTTCTTATGACGTTATCACGTAAAATTATCGTCCGTAAACCGACTTAACAGACAGCAAAAAGTTTTTCCAAACTCGGGAAAATTGATATTTAAGCGTTTACAGGACTTATGACCGGTCATTGTCCGGGTTAAGTGGTTACTTGAAGTATTATATTTAAGATAAAATCAATGATCAATAAGATGGTTGATCACTGATCGCTCCCCGCTGACCTGCATTATTTTTAAACGCCCTTGGGTATTGGAGGGTTAAATCTGAGGTAAATTTTACGAGGAAGCTTTAACATTACCAGGACCTTAGCAGGAGTTCACCCAATCAGGGCCGGATTTAGGATAAAAGATACATTGATTTATTTATTACTACTACTACTACTTCTCCTTATCCGGTACACCAAGTGAAAAGTTATTACATGAAGGTATGATGTTCAGTCGTACGCTTCAGTACCAGTACAAGGTGTGGCGGGAACAATGACGTCACGCGCACGAAGATGACGACTGACAACGAACGCGTACGAACTGACCCAGAAACTGAGCATCTACGGAAACTTCCGGAGATCGACGAGAACCCTTTCGGCCAGCTACGTGATTGCACGCGTATCCACGGAACATTATTCCCGCCAACTTTAGAGAAATTAAATTCACTTTCATTTTAGCCATTTTCACCATTCTTTTTCATCCATATTGCAGTTAATTAAGTTTTAGCATTAGCATCTAGTTTTTGTGAATAAACGAACATTCTAAAACCGTAAGTAACTGTTTCATTCTCTTTCTCTGTGCACCCACATAAAATCTGGTATACTCACGAAATGTACTACTAAATTGGTAACCAACAAGGTCGCCAAAGAGGTAACACACACGAAACATTAATACGAGAATCACATGTAAATAAACATTTCATGTTGACCCCCTACGGGAATCGAACCCGCGACCTCATGCACGGTAGACAAATGCGCTACCACTGTGCTACGAGGCGGACAGACAAATACTACTGACTACTTATACTACTTTCCGTTCCAATGGTGCATAGAGCACTGCATCGGTACACCAAGTGCAGCGTATCTTGATCAGTTTATTACATGACGGTAGGATGATCACTCATGCGCTTCAGTACCAGTCCAAGGTATCACACATTCAATGTTAATATGAAAATCACATGTAAATAAATAGTAAATAATGTTTATTTATTAACTAACTAAATAACTAACCATCACGCCATTTCCTTGAAGGGGTAGGCTAAGAGGATACAATGCCACAGCACTCTGCCCTGGCACACTTTCTTTGCCTCCTCCACATTCATACATCTTCCCACGCAAGCACGCCGAGTATCCGTTGTATTTTAACATGCCATAAACAACGATAAAGGATAATTCAAAGGCAATCTAGACTCCAGATTATAGTTCTTTTGTTGAAAAAGTTTGCATATAGACGTATAATTGTCACGATCTGACAGATTTTTGAGTTTCATAGATAAATGAAAAATAAAAACTTTTGGTTTTCTGTAAAGTCGGTTTACGGACGATAATTTTACGTGATAACGTCATGAGAAAACATCGATGAAAAAAAAATACTTTTATTAATTCAATTTAATTATCATTACTAAATTATCATTATTTTGTATAATACAAAGCAGGAGTTAATTGAAAATTACAATTTCTCCCATAAATTATCATTTTTTTGCACTCGTTAATTTCACGTTCACTTTGTAGCTTGTGTGCTGCTGCTGTCTCCCTTCTACTCGGACGCCTCGGCCGATGGATTGGAAGAGAGATAGATGCGTCACAAACCGAACGCTTAGGCCGATCGTGCCTCTCTATCGCTTGTTCCGCGCTCTCGCTTGCACACTCGGCTCAGGCGAACATGACAATGAGTCATGATTTTTCGTGTGTGCAGCCGGCGTTCATCGATTTATTAGACGTTATCACGTCAAAATATAGAAATGTGGGCGTGGCGGAGGCGTGGCTTATGGATAACGAATCGTTATTAAAGTTATTTATAAAACACAAATTCATAAGTTAATGCTGTAAACAATTTCCAGATAACATGAATATTCTTAAAAACGTTATTAATATTTAAAGTATATTTTTACAATTCCAACGATATAAAACACAATGATCAAAAATTTTGTTTTCATTTTATAAATTTATGTTTTAAAAACACGAAAATACGAATGATTTTTAACGCCCGTTATTGGGCCAATGACGTCATACCCGTCCACCGTGAAAGGCGTGAAATTCATTCCGTAGTAAGCGCCTATATTGCTGTGACGTCACACCGCATTCGCGCCAAATGGAGGATTTTGCGAGCGATATGAAAAAGCGCTATTTCAAACCGCGCTAAAAAATTTATATGACATCGTTAAAATTTAAAAAAAATTCCCTTGATATTGTTATTTTTCAATGAATTCTTTTAAGTAAAATCGGAAAGAACCCCGTTAAAGGTTCGTAGCATTAACGGACGTTTATTGCCCGAAAAGGAAGAGAGAGAAGAGTCTCCAAAAATGCGAAATTAAGCTAAGGATGACATTCGATAAATTTTTTGCAGACCAGAATAATTAAATACCTAAAAGAGTAATATTTCGAATGCCCAATTTCTAATTCCAGCCTGATTATATTATTATTATACCTGGCTACAGCGTAAATTCAAACACTGAATAGAGCAGTGGTCGGCAAACTTTAAGCGAGGAGCTAAATATGCAAATTAAAACGATTAACAAAAAACTTGTGAACTAAATCTGTTTGTAAATGTCGTAAACCTTTGTTTTAATTTTAGACCTTCATTAAATTATGGCTACACTGAATAAAACTTGCCTTCATACTTAATAAGGATTTTATTCTTTGTTTTGAACGGGAATTCACTAGAAGGGACGTTCCCATACAAAATTTAAAAAAATGTACACCTCCTAGGGTTAATTTCTTAACACCACAACTTTTTTACTTCTTGTATATCATTTTTCATTTTATAACCCTACAGAGATGAAGTAGATTTTTTTCAAATACAGGAATATGGATATTCGAGCGTGTACGGGGCTTATGACCTGTCATCGGCTGGTTAAGTGGCCACTTTACGTACTACAACATTCCCCATTTCGCTTATTAGCGAATATCCACACCAGGTAACATTTTTGATTTTGTATTTATTTTACGAATCGAAAACCATTCATCAGCGCGTAACTAGCTCCATCTATGCATTGATATTGAAGTAAAGTATTTATTAGCAAATTATTTCATGATAAATACAAAATCAAAAATGTTACCTGGTGTGGATATTCGCTAACAAGCGGAACGGGGAATGTTGTAGTTCGTAAAGTGGCCACTTTACCCAGCCAATGACAGGTCATAAGCCCTTTAAACGCTCGAACATCCGCATTCCTGAATTTGAAAAAAATCTACCTCATCTCTGTAGGGATATAAAATTAAATATATACCTACTCCCGTCTTGGGATAAATCCAGATTTGTGTACAAGTATTTGAACACCCAAAATGTTGTCTTGTATATCAGTTTACACATAGATAACAATATAATTTAACTGTACTTGTATAATTTAACACGTAATTTTAACACATATTCGAAAAGTTCAACTTACAGGTTTTTCATGAATTACTTTAAAACTATAATATTTACCATAAAAATGAAAACGCACAGTGAAAGTGAATGTTTTTATATACAAAATAAGGCCATCATCATCATTTCAGCCCGTTGAGGTCCACTGCTGGACATAGGCCTCCCCCTGCCGTCTCCACTCCTCCCGATCCTGCGCCGCCCCCATCCACTGTCTTCCAGTAGACTTCCTGATGTCGTCCACCCATCTAATCCTTGAGGCCTCTGGTCTCCACACCAGAACGCGTTTCGTCCATCTGTCGTCCGTCATTCTGGCTATGTGACCGGCCCATTTCCACTTCAACCGAGCAATTCGCTCCACCACGTCGCAGACCTTTGTCTGGGCGTCGGATCCAATCGTTCCTTTTTCGGTCTCTTAATGTTATTCCAAGCATAATTCTCTCCATGCTCCTCTGTGCAACTTGCAACTTATGGGAGGATTGGTAGGTTAGAGTCATTGTTTCCGCGCCATAAGTAAGGACGGGCAGAATGCATTGGTTGAACACTCGAGTCTTGAGTGAGTTGGGGAATGAGGTACTTATGTGTAACCTAGCACACTTAGTTGGCAAGAAATTTTATTTTAATTTAGATTTTTTTAAATCTTGTTTTTGCTCTCCTGATCTTGTTTTATGACTTGTATCACTTATCGCAGGAGGCCCAGAAATAAGCTTGTAGATATTTGGTTCAGATATGCGGCACGCGAGCCGCACATTGCCGACCTCTGGTATAGAGCATACCATCGCATAGGTATACTATAATAATATGTATGTATAACACACGCACCATATTTGGTATATTGGGGATCCCACAAAACATTTGATTATAACGAATTATAATATCATCGCGATGTTATTTATTATAGTAAATAGTTCAAAATTACTGGTATAGAAAGATTTTTGGCAGACATATGTTATTTTGTACAAAATATTTTTTTTTCCTTTTCAAGATAAATTAAGCGCACGGGATAGAAAACTATACAGTTTCTTGTGCAGTTTGCTAAGTGTCCCGTATAAAATAAATAGCGAAAACTGTACGGAATGTTGAATGGTCGGCGTGACGTTTGGCTGACCTGACAGTAAGTGTTTTTTTTATGTAATTATTTATATGTATATTGAATGCTTTAAAAAGGTAAAAATTTAATTATATATTGACATTATTAGCTATACATTTCAGAGAAGTGACATTCCATATTTGAACAATACTACCGTGCCTGAGGTGCCTACGTCAGCACTCGACATCTCCGTCACACGTTTCGTGTATTGGCCTAAGTGCTGGAGTCTTTAGACGGAGGAATTTGAAAATAAGTGGCGTTATGAAATTAATCGTAGGAAACGTATATATTTTTAGAAAATTTGTATGAAAACGGCCCTTCTTATTATTATTATTATTATGGATAATTTATATAGCGCCGTTTTCGTACAAATATACCTCAAGGGCGCTTTAAATATTGAATTTAACGGCTCGGGAAATTTAATGTGAGTGAAAACTCAATTTCTGAGTAGAAAATACTATTATCAAAATTAATCAAAAGATTTTGAGAACATTTAGGTCTTAAGTTTCTTTCGAAACATCACTTCACTCTCACAGTTGCGCACTTCTGGTGGGAGAGCATTCCAAGCCACAGGGCCCGCAACCGCAAAAGCGCGCTCTCCAAATTTTGTGCGCTGATTACGGATCGGTACTAAAACCCTGCCTATAGCTGTAGATGTAGCTGATCGAAGCGCGTGTTCTTAGTGTGTTCCTAGTGAATTCTTGTTCGAAGTGTAAGCACATAAGTTTTGTTGAATTAAATATAAAATAAATATTAATTATCAGTTGTCACTAAAGAATCTGCTAAAATAAATGTGTTTAGGGGTATTTGCACGTTCGTTTAATCAATATTGAACGAACAAAATGTAAAGTTATTTAGGGTTAAATGTAAAAAAAAATATATGTGTGAAAAATATTAGTGTAGGTATTGTATTATAGCCAAATTGAAAAATGTATAATAGTAGGATAAGAATAGTTAGGAAAAATAAAATTAAGTATAATGTATTAATATTAGTCTATGTAAAAAGTATGATATGGTACTAAATAAATATAATAATACAATTTTTAAAAAATATTGTCCTGACGAAGAGACGGGTTACGTCTCGAAACCGGTAGACACAAAATGACGGTGAGTGTTCATTTATTTAAAATTAAAAAACTTTTGGTTATCTGTCGGTTTACGGGCGATAATTTTACGTGATAACGTCATAAGAAAACATTGATGAAATATACGTACTTTTATGAATTGAATTGAATTATTATTACTGAATTATTGTTATTTTGTTAATTGAAAATTACAATATTTTCCATAAATTAACATTTTTTTTTTTTTTTTTCTTCTTGTGTGCTGCTGCTGTCTCCCTTCTACTCGGACGCATCGGCCGATGGAGCGGAAGAGAGATAGATGCGTTACAAACCGAACGCTTGGGCCGATCGTGACTATCTATCGCTTGTTCCGCGCTCTCGCTTGCACACTCGGCTCAGGCGGAACGTGACAATGAGTCATGCTTTTTCGTGTGTGCAGCCGGCGTTCATCGATTTATTAGACGGTATCACGTCAAAAAATATAATAATAAAATGTTAGACCACAAACTTAATGCTTGAATATTAACATTTAAAAAAGTGTCTGACCACCCTGTGTACTGCGTCCAACATTTTCCCCTAATTTCCCGCCTTTTGTTACCCCTGCAAAAGGTTCCAGGGTCCGAAAAAGGTCCGCCAGGGGTTTAGAAAGGTTGGCAGGGGTCCCAACGAATAAAAGAGGAACGGAGATATCGCGCAGAGGTCAAAAGTGCCCGAAACACCGATTCGATCCCTTACATTTTGGAGAAGAGAGATTTTGATTCTGAAGTTGGTACCTATAACGAATTTTTAAAGGATTAAAACTAAACCGTTTAACCCTGGACAGCTAACCTTCGTCGAACTGACGAATACTGAATTACGAACACGCTGTATCTTTTTGCACAGCACGGCGATGATCGTATTGTTACTTGTCAACTTGTGATGGAAAAAAAATTCTAAACATGTTACCAAAAAAATAGCCAAGAAAGTTTCTCTTCTGGGAAGAATTCGAAGATTTATTAATGCGGATTCCTGCAGATTGATATACTTATAATGCGATCATTGTGCCCCATATAAATTACTGCAGTAGTATTTGATTTTTAGCCACTGAAGAAGATAAAAAAAACTCGCGGTACTACAAAACAAGGCAATATTTATTTATTTATTTTAGGATAATTTATTAAGCGCCATTTTTGTGAGAAATCACCTCAAGGGCGCTGTACATTCGGTATTCTTAATTAATTCCTTTCCCAATTTATGAATAAAGGATCTGAGACAACGCTTATTTAAAAAACGATATTAAATATATAGGTACGCAGGCGAAGTACTGAACTCCAATTCGTCTTGCAGCTACAAAGCGCATGGACGGTTTGAACTCGGCTTCACCACGAACAAATTAAATTAAAACTATTTTACTAAAAACGCGATACAAGTGACTAATTCTACTGGTATACCAGGATAAGATCCATGTTAAAAGCAACAAATATAATGACAGTCTCACAATTGATATTTTTAAAAGTAATGGTTTTTGTATATAAAATTATAAACGGGTATTCCTCAAGAGAGTTGACAAAAAAATGGTATATTAATCAAAATCAACATGGCCATGAAACCCGAAATAGAAATAGACTGAGGCTACCGTTTCGTAAAAAAATCTAAGTCACAAAATTCGTTAATGCACCGAGCAGTGAAAATGTTTGAAGAAATACCAGAAGAGATAAAAAAAAATAAAAAAAAAGTGTCTGTATTTAAGGCTAGGTTAAGAAAATATATTGCAAGTAATATTAAATAATTATGTTAAAGGTTTTTATATTTGCACAAAAAAATTAAGTGTTTATATTAGGACATACGTAAAAAATTAAGTATGTACTGCTAAATAAATTTTAAAAAAACTCAGTACTCGCCACGATCTCTCGAGAAGCAGGACCATCCGATATGTAAGTATACAATTCTTCAAGATATCGCGAATTTGCTCGTCGCTTCGACTAATGGTTGGGCCTGGAATCGACTGCCTTCACACTTACGCACCATTTAGAGCCCCAGTCAATATAGATCTCAATTAAAAACGCATCTTTTTTAAATCTCACATACAAATTCCCAGGATGCGTAATTAGTCTACCGCTAGGAGCTTAGGTTAAACAATCTTTAATTGTAAAGCGCCCTTGAGGTGATTTTTCACAAAAATGGCGCTGTATAAGTTAACTAACTAACTAACCATCACGCCGAGGATAGAATGCCATACCACTCTGCCCTGACATACTTCCTTTGCTTCCTCTACATTTATACATCTTCTCATGCACATACGATTATTCCGACTTTTCACATGTCCACTTTCAAGTACTTGTCGTACTTGGTCATGCCATGTCTTCCTCGGCTTCTACATCCAGGCACACTTGCATTTCAACTTCTTTTAGCCGTTCTTTCATCACTCATTCGCTACACATGACCAAACAATCGTAAAAGCCCTTTCCTAATTTTGTCGATAATGCCTATCTCAGCCTTGCACCCTGCTCTAATTTCGACATTTGTACACCTATCACACATAGATCGCATTTCAACAGCATTCAGTCTACTTTCATCCTTCTTTTTCCAACATCACGCTTCACTACCATACATAAAGGTTGGTACCGGAACTCCGTTGTGTACTGCCAATTTTGCTTCCTTCGATAAGTTCTTATTTGCCACTATCGATTTCAAGGCACCATTAACTCTGTTTCCGGCACTAAGTATTCTTGACTATCAATTATCAAGATACACTGCACTTGGTGTACCAATGCAGTGCCTATATGCACCATTGTATGTGGATAAGGGAAAGTAGTAGCAAACTATTATTATACGACAAAATTTCTTGTTACTGAAAGATAGTACATTCAACATTTTAATACAAAAAGCTAGAGTTTAGATATTTGAAGACTAGTCACATTCATTTGCAACAGGGCCACAGATTTAAACCTCCCCTCATTTTTCCTTCACTCTCTCCCTAACCGAAATTCTACCCTTCCAGCCCATCATTAATCATCTTAATATGCGCCATTTTTCTATTTTTTACCCAGATATTATCAATACCTTCGTTTTTACGAAAATTTCAAAGTGAATGTTATAGGGGAAATTTAATATCGTCAGTAGCTGTCACGATTTTGAGTAAAAGTGTCTGAAAATTAAGAATGTTCAAAAAACCAATTATATACAATGATGTTTATTTAACATGCAAAGATAGGCTATTTTCTTCCGTTCCTTGTCAAGTCCTACTCCTAGGAAGATTCAGTCAATTATTGACTCAATCTCAACTTGTTAGAGAGAAACAGAATGATTAAAATGTATTAGTCTATCAACATTTAAACATTCACTGAAGTAGATCCGATTCTGTCTTGAGTGTGTCCACATTTTATTCTGCTTAGCTCCATCAATTTAATGTTCTGTCACTTATTTTTATTGCTTGTTATCCCTATTATGCGTATCTATGTATTTAAAATGGATTTTTTCCCCGTAAAAACATAAATAAATTAATAAACAAATAAATAGATAGTGGAAGATAGATATTACAGTAACTTTTTGGCAGCTGGCTGTCTTTGGAATAGCTTGTCTGGTGTTAACTTAACAGATCTATGATTAAATTATATTTATTTTTTTTATGTTAATAATGTTCTTACCAATGATTTTGTAAATTTTTCCGACTTAAAACGGATTTCATTTAACAAGTGCTTCGTGTACCTTCATGTTAGATGATCAAGATTCACTTCATAAACAACATTTTGAGTGTGTCCAAATACTTGTAGACAAAAACTGGATTTCACCCATTACGGGCTAATAATTACAATTTGACATCTCAACAGAGACGAGAAATTAGGAAGGGAATATGTATATCTAGGCGTTTACAGGGCTTATGACCTGTCATTGGCTGGGTTAAGTGGCCACTTGATGTATTACAACATTCCCCATTTCACCTAGTATTTGATATCCATATCTGCCAATATACAATAAAATGTCGCGACGCTTCACATGTGAACACTCTCTGTCATCCATTGAGAAAATTTGCTAAGCATTTTAGCAGAAACCTTTATGATTGCAAGTGAGATTCTTACCGAATTATATCACCTACTAGGAAACGCCTGAAGATGAATCTTCAATTTGTTATGCTTATAACTTTTACCAGCTAAACGCCTAGATATCCATATTCCCTTCCAAATTTCTCGTCTCTGTAGAGATGTCAAATTGTTAGATTCACTTCACTTAACGATGGTAACGATGCAGAGCCATATGCTCCATTGGGTGCGGATAAGGAAAAAAGATAGAAGTAGTCCACAAAAAACTGTATTATTCAAAATTATTTAAAAAATTACCTCAAAGAAAAACCAAGTGTCCTTCAAGTAATGGGCTCAAAGCTATCGATATCAAAATCTAAAAATTAGGGGATGATCCTTATCCCGCCATTGTATAATAAAATCCCCTCCTCCCGTGGGAATGGGGGGGGATGGGGAGGTGTGGAATGTGTAATATCCCCGAACTATGCCAGCCCCTAATTCCGGGTGAAATTACAGGAGAAAACTTGACTCGAACCCCGGATCCCGATCGACACTTAGGAGATGTGGAAAGGTATCGACAAGCCTACACATTACACATGTAAGCCATACTCTGAGTGTGTAGGTATAAATTATACACTTTAAACGGTATAGGTCGTTCAATTAGAGTAATAATACCGTACAACGTATTTATTATTTAGCAAGCGTACATCACAGCACAATATATCAAACTCGACGTACAAGCGGGAAACCAGTGAATCTACATCATATTTGGAGTCGATTTTGTAATTTTTTTTATTTTTAATTGACCCATAATTTTCGAGAAAATTGGGTAAGAAGTAGATTTTTTTTTCAAGAAATTTATACAAATTGTTATCATATATCATGTATTCGGTCAAATAAATACCATTCACACACATAAAACTATAGCAAAAACCCGAATTTTAAAATTATTGGTAGGTATTTATGCAAACTTTAAAGAAGAGAATTTTTTTTTTTTTTCAATCTTAGATTCAAAATTCATTCGTCAGAGTTTTGTTACTCCATGTATAATATTATATGCATAGTGTGCCAGGATGTAAAAATCGAGAAAGGCCGAGAAAGACATAGCATGATCAAGTACAAGTGCTTGAAGTAGGCATGTGAGATGTCGGAATAATCGACGTGCGTGCATGAGAAGACGTATGAATGTGGGGAAAGCAAGGGGATTGTGCCAGGACAAAGTGGCGTGGCTTTGGTGATTTTAAACATGAGACTTTTTGGTTCTCAGATACAGATATTTGTACTAAACATACACCAACTCTTATAAAATAATTAAATAATCATAATAACATCTGAATTTAAAGAAATTTTGTGAAAAAATACCCTCAAGGGGGATTCAATATTTCATAATGAATTCCGTTTCCAATTTATGAATAAAATATCTGAAAACAACGATTATTTAAAGAAACTTCAACATCATCCTCACCCACTTACAAGTAAATTAACTTTAAACTCTGTACATCAAGTGGCCACTTAACCCAGCCAATGAGTTTCTCTGTCTCTATTGGGATATCAGAGATTACTTGTAATCATAGGATATGCTCCTGTTAACTCCGACTGCGAGTCCGAGAAGGATGAGTTTTGGACGAGCCTTATGAATGTAATGAATGGAAAAAAGGAGAACGAAAGAATTATTCTGGCTGGAGACCTAAATGGATGGGTGGGAGTAAGAAGAGAGGGGCTAGAGTCAGCCCTAGGTATGTTTGGAGATGTAAGAGTGAATGATAATGGAAGAAGACTGATTGAGGTATGCCTGGAATGGAATCTCTTTGTATCGAATACGTTCTTCGACCATAAGGGAATCCACCAGTATACATGGGAGAGAGGTAATGAAAGATCCATTATCGACTATGTCATCATTGACTCTAGATTGAAGTCTGTAACTGCTGACACCCGTGTGTACAGAGGGGCTGAGATGGAATCAGATCACTTCTTGGTGGTATCAAGGGTGATTCTGTTTAAGGGATTGCGGTCCAAAACACGCAAAGTGCAGGCTCCATCTAGGGTCAAAGTTGAAAAAACTGCAAAATACTGACATAAGACATAATTTTGAAAGATCGGTGAGTCGTAGACTGAACGAGGAAGACGTAGAATGTTTGAGTATAAATGATATGTGGGAATGTTTGAAATCAAGTATGTGTGAGGCGGCGAAAGAAGTGTGCGGTGTGACAACGATAGGGAGAAAGAATGGTGACGCGTGGTGGGACGACGAAGTCAAAAAACTCGTAAAAGAAAAGAAGGATGCGTGGATAAATTTGCTTGCTGTCAATAAACGGAATACGAGTGAATATGTTTTTTGCCAAAAGTGTGTATAGTGAATGTAAGAAGAAGGTCAAACAGGGTGTGCGTGAACGAAAGAGAAAATTGAATGAAGAGGAAGGAATGAAAATGAGCCATAATTTTCCACGAAAATATTAAAGTTTTCTGGAAAGCGGTGAAAAACTCGCGAAATAGTAGTGAAAGTAAACGTATGACAGTTGTTAAGGCTAAGGATGGAAAAATGATAACAAGTGAGATTGGTATAAAAGACAGATGGAAGGAAAACTTTGAGGAAGTGTACGAATCACACACTGGTAACTCGGGCGGTGTATCAACATTACCTGAGCCATGTTTGAATGCAAATGACGAAGAAAGCCCGATTAGTATGAAAGAAATTATCAGTGCTGTCAAATGTATGCGGAATGGTAAAGCGCAAGGCTATGATAGTGTTGCAGCAGAGTTCATTAAGTCGGGTGGCAAAAATAATTCTCACATGGCTACATAAACTTTTTAACTTGTGTCTAAGGGAGCACAGCACTCCACTTGATTGGAGGAGAGCTGTGGTTATGCCTTTATACAAGGGAAAGGGTTCCAAGGTTGAGTGCGGGAATTACAGAGCTATCAGTCTTTTAAGCGCTGTTGGCAAAATGTATGGAAGAATATTGATTGAGAGAGTAAGAAATGTGACTAAGGATAAAATATGGGATGTTCAGAGTGGATTTATGAATGGCAGAGGATGTATGGATCAAATATTTGCGTTACGCAATTTGTCGGAGAAGTTTTTGGCAAAAAACCGGAAGCTTTTCTGCGCTTTTGTTGACTTGCAAAAAGCATTTGATCGTGTTGATAGGAATAAGCTATGGATGGCCTTATCTGAGTATGGAGTGAACGATAACCTTGTCCGCGCTATTGCTTCCTTGTACAAAGACAGTGTAGCGTGTGTAAGGGTAAATGGGTCATTCACGTCGTGGTTTGACATCCCTAAAGGAGTCAAACAGGGATGTGTGATGTCACCATGGTTGTTTAACATATACATGGATAAATGTATGAAAGAGTTGAAAAATATGGGCGTGGGCGCGAGAATGAGTGGTATGATTGTTAGTTGCCTTTTGTACGCCGATGACGCAGTGCTTCTTGCTGAGAGCGAAGAAGAATTGCAGTCCTTGGTTTACAAAGGTTTACGATGTGTGCAAGGAGAGTGATCTATTAATGAATGTGGAAAAGTCGAATGTGATGGTTTTTGAAAGAAATGTGAATATGACTAAGTGTAAGATCGTAGTAAATGGCGATAGCTTGAAACAAGTGGAAGAATTTGTGTATATCTGGGAAGCATGTTCACTAGGGATGGAAATATGGACAAGGACATTGAAAGGAGGGTTAGTGCCGGTAACAGAATTAATGGTGCCTTAAAGTCGGTAGTATCTAATAAGTGCTTATCAAAAGAGGCTAAATTGGCAGTGCACAATGGAGTTCTGGTACCAACCCTTATGTATGGAAGCGAAGCATGGAGTTGGAAAAATAAGGATGAAAGTAAAATTGAATGCAGTTGAAATGCGATCTCTCAGGCGAATGTGTGGTAAAACTATGTATGATAGGTGCACTAATGTTGAAATTAGAGCAGAATGCAAGGCTGAGATAAGCATTATCGACAAAATTAAGAAAGGTCTTTTACGTTGGTTCGGTCATGTAGAGCGAATGGATGATGAAAAGAACATCTAAAAAAATATATGATGCGACTGTGCCTGGATGTAGAAGTCGAGGAAGGCCGAGAAAGACATGGCATGATCAAGTAAAACAAGTGCTTGAAAGTGGGCATGTAAGAAGTCGGAATAATCGACGTGCGTGCATGAGGAGATGTATGAATGTGGAGGAAGCAAGAGAAGTGTGCCAGGACAGAGTGGTGTGTGGCGTTCTATCCCTCTCTGCCTACCCCTTCGGGGAAATGGCGTGATGGTTAGTTAGTTAGTTAGTTTATTGGGATATCAATAATATCTGGTATCATCCCAGCATGGGTATAATCCAGTAATTTGTCTACAAGTATTTGTATACATTCAAAATGTTGTTAAATGAATAATGAATTAACAAAGCAAATTAAAATTGTAAAAAAAATTATTAAATGAACGTAGTATACAAGTGAAATGTGGTAAGAAATACTTGACTATGGCAGGCTGATAAAGGAAAAGTTGAGAGAGGTTTGCGAATAAATTTTATATTACTGCGACGAATAGTTCGGAGAGTAGGGCGCTAATAACTTGGGATTATGTTCAGCTATGCTGATCCTTCTAATCCGGGTGATCACCTAAACTAACAAACTTACTATAGTCTGTTTATTCTCTCGAGGACACCAGTCATAACATTCGAGATGCGAGATGTGCAAGTGACATGCGTTCAAAACTAAGTCACGGTAAGCGCACCCTAACAAAAAAATCACCTGACCTCTAGCCGATCACTTGGCTTGGAGGCAGTTTGTGGAATACATATGCTCCACATAGAGAGCGGATATGGCATCATAATGATTATGATGATGTTTAGAAGAGCTAAATAATATTATTACCTCCAAATAGATACTATATTTGGGAAGTATATATACTATATTTGGGAAGCATGTTTACAAGAGACGGAAATGTGGATAAGGACATTGAGAGAAGGGTTAGTGCCGGAAACAGAGTTAATGGTGCCTTGAAATCGATAGTGGCAAAAAAGAACTTATCGAAAGAAGCAAAATTGGCAGTACACAACGAAGTTCTGGTACCAACCCTTATGTATGGTAGTGAAGCGTGGTGTTGGAAAAGAAGGATGAAAGTAGACTGAATGCTGTTGAAAATGCGATCTATGTGTGGTAAGACTATGTATGATAGGTGTACAAATGTCGAAATTAGAGCAGAGTGCAAGGCTGAGATAAGCATTATCGACAATATTAAGAAAGGGCTTTTACGATGGTTTGGTCATGTGGAGCGAATGAGTGATGAAAGAACGGCTAAAAGAAGTTTAAATGCAAGTGTGCCTGTATGAAGAAGCCGAGGAAGGCCGAGAAAGACATGGCATGACCAAGTACGACAAGTACTTGAAAGTGGACATGTGAAAAGTCGGAATAATCGGCGATGTGCATGAGAAGATGTATGAATGTAGAGGAAGCAAAGGAAGTATGTCAGGACAGAGTGGTATGGCGTTCTATGCTCGGTTATTTAGTAAGTTAAATAGATACTTAAATAATAAAAAAGCTTCCGGCGATATTTTTTGCCAGCCCTGACAATTTGCACTGAGATGTGACAGTACGATCTGCGATCCCCGAGTTGGCTTCTTCGGATATTTTTTACTAGGAATATAGTCGGTTCTACTTGGGTCGACTTACGCACGGCGGTTATATTACCGCCACACTTGATTGGTTGCAGTATTCATTTATATCATGTTGTATGTAGCTTCGGAGGCTGCGTTGCAATACGCTTGCCAGTGTATATGAAAGGAGAGTGGGGTAATATAGAACCTTAAATTGTACTTTATTTGATTTTATTGATATTCCGACTTTTCACATGACCACTTAAAAGTTCTTGACGTACTTAGTCATGCCATGTCTTTTTCGTCCTTCCTCGGCTTCTACATGCAGGCACACTTGCATTTAAACTTTCTTTTAGCCGTTCTTTCATCACTCATTCGCTCACACATGACCAAACCATCGTAAAAGCCCTTTCTTAATTTTGTCGATAATGCTAATCTCAGCCTTGCACTCTGCTCTAATTTGGACATTTTGTACACCTATCATACATTGTCTTACCACACATTCGCCTGAGTGATCGCATTCCAACCCCCTGTTAGTTTTTTTAATGTGCGATTTAACCCCAACTGTTCCAAGTGACCCCAGCATCCCCTACCAACTGGTTTAACAAGTTGCTCTAGGGGTACCCATAATCTCGTAATATTCTTATCCAGTCCACTAAGAAAGGTAACGCCATTCTTTTAACATGTCACTATGGACGCGTTTCGCATTAATATTAAGCGAAATAAAACGGTCAGACAGTGGAGAAGATTATTTTATTTTATTTATTTATTAACATTTTTTGGAAAGAAAGCTTTGAATTACTACTACTACTACTCTCCCTCATCCGCACCCAATGGTGTATAGTGCATTGGTACACAAGTGCAGGGAATCTTGATCATTTATTATAAGAAGGCAAGATAATCAGTCTTACGCTACAGCGCCATTCCAAGGTATCATATATAAAAAAAAAAATATGTGAAAAACACATTTAAATATTATATATGACTTATATTGACTCCGATCGGGAATCGAACCTATACACCGTGTAACAAAATTCGATGTACAAGCGGGAAACCAGTGAATCTACATCATATTTGGAGTCGATTTTGTAGATTATTTTTTTTGGATTTCGAAAAAAATTGATTTGAACAATTTATTTTTTGAATTTTTTTACAAATTTTCATCAAATATAATTTATTTAGTAAAAAAATTATCGAATTTCAATAAGAATTCGTGCAATTGTACTTAATCAACGGTACCAATGAAAGCTTTTCCAAGAAGAAAAAAAATTCCTAATTCAGATTAAAAAAGTCATTTAATTACACATTCGACTTCAAAAATTATGTAGATGTAGATGTCAATTTTGTAGATTTTTTTTTTTGATTGACCCATGGTTTTCGAGAAAATTCAGTACGAAGTAGATTTTTTTTATGATAAAATTTTGCGATTTTTTATCGAATATCATGGATTGAATTAAATTAATACTATCCATAAATAATACAAAATCAAAAATAGCATTTGAATATGCATTTGTGCAATTTTTACTTAATCTGTAGTACTAATGAAAGCTTTTATGATAAAAAAAAAAATTTCAATCTCAGATATAAAAAAAAATATTTTCAAAAGAAATTTTTTTGATTACAAAGAAATTCATAAAATCACAAATAAATTAGAAAAAATGAACAAAAATCCCACCAAGGCATAGCCTGTTTGTGGGTATACTGTGAAAGTCAATGTGAATGTGTTCACACTCTTTCAAGCAGCATGCACGAGGCAAAAGATAAAAAGATAAATTTTAAAAAATACAAAATATTTATATATTTATACAAGAAGAAGAAGAAGGGAAATAATTATAAAATATAAAATAAAAAATCACGGAGATTATGTTATTGTTATGGTCTTTATAGTAAGAATGATTTTACCTTTACACTAGTGTATCCAACTTAGTGTTGATTTTTTAAAAGATGAAAAAATTAGGAAAATTTGACGATGCCATTTTATTGTCAGTTAAAAGAGAATGAATTAACTACTACTACTTTCCCTTATCCGCACCCAATGGTGCATAGGGCACTGCATTGGGTACACCAAGTGCAGTGTATCTTGATCATTTTATTACATGAAGGCAAGATGATCAGTCTTACGCTTCAGTACCAGTCCAAGGTATCACACATGAAATATTAATATGAAAAACTCATGGAAATAAATATTTCATGCTGACCCCCCTACGGGAATCAAACCCGCGACCTCAGGCACGGTAGCCAAATGCGCTACCACTATGCTACGAGGCGGACCAAATGAATTAAACTGGGGGCAATTAAATGTGCATGTCTCTGAGCAAGTCGTGATTTTAAAGTCATATTACACATTTGACTCCACCTTTTACCACGAGTTTTTTTTCATACCATGTATACTACGACAACGCGCTAACCAGTATAATACGAGGAGTTAGAGGGTTTTAATTCCAGAGTAACGATATAACAAAGACTCCAAAAACAAACACATTACCCAGCAAAACAGAAGTTGTGATTAATTCGCTTAATCTAACCTCAAATCTCTGTAACTTTGGCACTCGGTGCTTAGCGTCCTCTTTTAACAATCCGCGGCCGTCTCGCTCGCACCCGCGCGCTCCCCGCAAGCCGCGCGGGAGGGAGACAGCATGCGGAATTAATGATCTCGCGAAATTGCGACTCGAAGATGGCGGGACTAGGGTATTATTTATGGGAGAGTAATTTTAACATCCTGCAGGTTTCAAGTTTTGTAAGAATATGTTTTTTTGTTCGTGCGCTCACGAATAACAGAAAGAAAGACGAGGATAAACCAGGTTTAACAAGATACGAAATGATATTATTTATGATGATAGTATTCATTCATTCATTATAGCATATCCGCTCCCTATGTGGAGCATATGGAATCCACAAACTGCCTCCAGGCCAAGCGATCGGCCGCCAGCTCCCGCGCATCCTCCCAAGCCAAGTCCACGTCCCGCAGCTCTGACGCAAACCGCCGTCGAATTGTCAACAGTGGACGACCGGGACGCCGAGAACCTGATGCCTTGTAAAATAGGCAAGCATGGTGGCGGCTCTCGGGAGGCATACGTAGTATATGGCCTAGCCAGCCGAAACGCCTTCGCCGGATGACAGTAGATACCAAGGGTTGCTGTGTCCGTTGCCTCACCTCTGTGTTCCTTACAAAGTCAAACCACCGCAAACCTAAAATTCTTCTAAGTTTTGGTAGAATAAATGATATAGTTAAATACAGACGAAATCCACCAAAATTTTAAAAATCGACGATTTGTGGGTTACGTTATACGTAGGAGGCGTCGATATGATAAATAAATCAGTATCGTAATTTCCTTTTCAACAAAATAATTGTAAAACATTTTGGGCGTGTTGAAATACTTGTACACAAATCTGGATTTTATCCCATGACGGGAGTAGGTATATTATATATATAATGGGGTTCTTCCAGATAACATGAATATTCTTAAAAACGTTGTAAATATTTAAAGTATATTTTTACAATTCCAACGATATAAAAAACAATACTCAAAAATTTAGTTTTTATTAATAAATTTATGTTTTACAAACACGAAAATACGAATGATTTTTAACGCCCGTTATTGGCTAATGACGTCATACCCGTCCATTATGAAAGGCGTGAAATTCATTCCGTAGTAAGCGCCTATATTGCTGTGACGTCACACCGCATGCGCGCCAAATAGAGGATTTTGCGATTTGAAAAAGCGCTATTTCAAACCGCGCTAGAAAATTCATATGACATCGTAAAAAAAATTTAAAACTCCCTTGATATTGTAATTTTTCAATAAATTTTTTGAAGTAAAAAAAAAAAAAATCGGAAAGAACCCCATTATAAAACATTTTGGGCGTGTTCAAATACTTGTACACAAATCTGGATTTTATCCCAAGACGGGAGTAGGTATATACACCGTTTTTCCCACGATGAGACCGCGAAACTCCAGAGGGTGATTATTCATGATATTCTGAGAAAAAAAATCTTAATAAAGTTTTTCAAAAAACTCAAATCTAATTTCTTAAAAAAATGATTAAAATATGAATAAAAATTCACGCGTGTAATACCGTCCATTTTTGAACTGGCTAACACCACGTGACCTGCACCAATTTCAGATATGAAATTCGAATTTTGAATGTCCGCACGCAATTTCAAGGCGTGGTCTCGGTCAACGGCAAGGGAGGACCAGAGCGGACCCCCCACTCCTCCAGAGCGGACCCCCACCCCGCCCACCGACACCCCGCTACCGCTAGCATTTCAAACAGAAGCCAGTATTACATAGTCGCTTTTATTAATACTTTTTTTTTTAATTAATTATTAAAAATGCCCGGATCACAAAAAACTTTGTAAGGATTTTTTTCTCAGAATACCATGAACAATCACCCTCCGGAGTTTCGCGGTCTCATCGTGGGACACGGTGTATACAATAAATCTACCTCAGCTCTGTAGGGATATAAAAATGAAATAAATAATTATAAGTTAAAAAAAGCTGAAATGCAACGGATGTGAGCAGGCATAAAATCCGTACAAACTATTTTAAACTACAGAGCCAAGACAATGTACGGAGATGCATGAATGTGGTAGAATCAAGGGGCTAATTTGACGTGAATATCCGGCGCTGATTGGTTGGAGCTAGGTTCACACGGGATTACGTCACAAAATGCTAATGTAAATGTTATGTGCGTACTACACACGTATACAAGTATACGTTTTGTAACTTTAATGTATAAATTATGGAAGTTTGACGGTGTTGGTGTAGGTGAAGATTCGCGCTTGGCTATTATAGCGAACAGAGTGCCGGACTGGAAATTAAAAATAAAATAAAATTAAGAGTGTTAAACAAGGTTTTTTAAGAGTTTTAAACGAGGTTAAGCAATTTTCTCAATTGATGACAGAGAGTGTTCACATGTGAAGCGTCGCGCCATTTTACTGTATATTGGCAGATATGGATATCAAATTGACGCCTCCTACGTATAATATCGTAACCCACAAATCGTCGATTTTGTGTTTTTGGTGGATTTCGTCTGTATTAACTTTATCTTTAATTCTACCAAAACCAAAAAAATATTTTGCCAATAATAAGGGCTTTTTTGGGGTGTATTTTGTCGTATTTACAACCAATGCATATGAACAAAAATATTTTCAAATACTCCTCCTGTAAAATCGCATTTTGTGGGTTACGATATTATACGTAGGAGGATGCGTCCGAAATACTAGGTGAAAATGGGGAATGTTGTAATACATCAAGTGGCCACTTAACCCAGCCAATTACAGGTCATAAGCCCTGTAAAAGCCTAGATATCCATATTCCCTTCCAAACTTCTCGTCTCTGTTGAGATGTCAAATTGTAATTATTAGCCCGTAATGGGTGAAATCCAGTTTTTGTCTACAAGTATTTTTCACAAGCCTGGGTGTTTGTGACGCTGTTCTCCTCTGTAATGGGGCTACCTGGCTTGTTGAGGTGGTTAAATAAATCAATAAATTTAAAAAAACCTTAAACAACATTTTGAGTGTGTCCAAACACCCAGGCTTGAGAAAAATCACTTGGAATTTTTCGAGTTCTCGAATCGAACCCGGAACCTCCGTATACAGTGAAAGCCGCCCCACCCTTTCCCTAGACTGTTTTAAAGTCTATTGAGTCTTTTTTCAGTCCAGTAAACCTCTACAGATTTTTTAAAGCTAATTCGCGAAATTTAATAGATTCAGTTTTAACTGGAAAAAGCGGAAGAAAAGAAGCTTAAATATGCGACCAAATGCTTTCATTGCCCGTATCACTGTCGGCTCTAAGATTGTCACAAACACATTCACCCCAACCTGCTCAAGGAGCTGGCCCAAATTTACAGTGATAGGGATATTAGTAATTCTACCCCCTTTTTAGTAGTTAGTTACAACCACCTCCCGCCCAACCGCAGCCTCCCGCCCGCCCCAAGCCAACCACGCCCAGAGACGACGCGGCAGCAGCCTCGGCCGAGTCCAAACCACAACATACAATATTCAACCAGTCATCCTATCTGGCGGACCTATTTCATGCGTCCCCTTCCGCACCCTATCCACATCCAAAGAAATGAGAAAGAAGGACTCCACCAAGGAACACCTACGCCAGTCTCCAGAAACGCAGCCCCGAGGGACTCAGGCAAGCGAGGGCGACCAGGCGGGGACTACCCCACTAAATCTATTTTTAGTGTTATCATAAACTACTCCCTTTTATGGGAATGAACCGTTCACAAAATATTAGTTTCAGTCCAGTCCAAAATACAGCAAGCTACTCATACTCATGGAACCTACGTATCGTGAGTCCAATGTCTTAGCCACTACGCTGAGGAGACCACGTTTGAATACAAGGCTAACCAAGCATTTAACTAACTAACTAACCATCACGCCATTTCTCCGAAGGGGTAGGCAGAGAGGATAGAACGCCACACCGCACCACTCTGTCCTGGCAAACTTCTCTGGTGTTGTCCGAGCGTGTTCGGTGTAGCTCGGCTCGTCCGTTCGTCTCGCGTCGCCCGCGTGACGTCATTTCTTCGTCCACACTTCCCTTGCTTCCTCCACATTCGCGATTTTTCTCAAGCCTGGGTGTTTGTGACGTTGTTCCCCTCTATAAATGGGCCTAATGCCTGTTGAGTTTATTAAATAAATACCATTTTTTCCTATTCAAAAACGTATAAATCGTATTGCTGTGGAACTGCATCATAAATAAATTAAAAAAATTAAAAACATTTTTTTTCTGGATACGGCCCTGCACCAAAAAAGATGAGGCCAAATAAAGTGGTGGGGTTTTATGAATGAAACCAGATTACACTAACACCACCACAAAAAATCATGAATGTAAAAACTACACACACACATGCATCGAAATAAAAAGGTTAAAGCCTTATAAATTGCAAAACATATGGCTTCATAATATTATCTACCATTGGTGATGGTGTCTCGTGGTGTAGTGATTAGCACGTAAGGCTGTACCATGATCGAGGGCTCGGGTTCGATTCCTGTTGCTCGATCACAGATCACTAGCGACTCGGTAATAAGCGACGTGATAACGATTTCTTACCCATGGATGTTTAACGTTTTCGCGATCACAATAGAACACGCGTTAAAAGTTATCGATCGGGATTATTGAACGAGCGCATACTAGTCGCGAGCCATTTCCCGAGATATATCTTATTCGCACATATATTCATTCAATCTTTATTATAAATTGGGCCGGTTTTCGGCAAGCCAAATATTGAGAAAAGCAGTCGACATAAAAAAAATCCGACAAGCGCGATGATTTGACGTTTGACGTACGGCCGCGATATGGCGTAGATCGGCTCCGCTCGGCTCAGATCGTCAATGCTCGGCTCGGCGATCGCGGTATTGAACGGTATGTCATTGTGATCGCTCGAATCGTTAGCGTTAGCACGTGATTAGCACGTTTTTAACTACGTCGATAGTTATCTGTGATTGAGCTACTGTGAGAAAATGACGGGATATTTGCTAAATGCTTCTGCTTTTAGTAATATTTTAGGTTGGTAGTGACGTATCTATGCACGTACATAGTATAAATATACATACTAACTAACTAACTAACTAACTAACCATCACGCCATTTCCCCGAAGGGGTAGGCAGAGAGGATAGAACGCCACACCACTCTGTCCTGGCACACTTCTCTTGCTTCCTCCACATTCATACATCTTCTCATGCACGCACGTCGATTATTCCGACTTCTTACATGCCCAACTTTTCAAGCACTTGTTTTACTTGATCATGCCATGTCTTTCTCGGCCTTCCTCGACTTCTACATCCAGGCACAGTTGCATCATATATTTTTTTAGCCGTTCTTTCATCATCCATTTGCTCTACATGACCGAACCAACGTAAAAGACCTTTCTTAATTTTGTCGATAATGCTTTATCTCAGCCTTGCATTCTGCTCTAATTTCAACATTAGTGCACCTATCATACATAGTTTTTACCACACATTCGCCTGAGAGATCGCATTTCAACTGCATTCAATTACTTTCATCCTTATTTTTCCAACTCCATGCTTCGCTTCCATACATAAGGGTTGGTACCAAAGAACGCCATTATGCACTGCCAATTTAGCCTCTTTTGATAAGCACTTATTAGATACTACCGACTTTAAGGCACCATTAATTCTGTTACCGGCACTAACCCTCCTTTCAATGTCCTTATAATGTCAAATATACATGTTTTAACAAAACTCAATGTACAAGCGGAAAACCAGTGAATCTACGTCATATTTAGAGTCGATTTTGTAGAATAAATTTTTTTGATTTGACCCATAGTTTTCGACAAAATTGAATACGAAGCTGAATTTTTTTTCGATAATTTTTTGCAAATTGTTATCAAATATCATTTATTTAGTCAAATTCATAGTATCCATTAATAAACGCATTTTAGTAAGAATTTGTGAAATTTTATAATCTGAGGTACTAATGAAAGCTTTTATGAGAAGAAAAAATAAATTTTTCATGCTCAGATTAATAAGGTTGATGTTTTTTTCCGACAATAAAAATAAACGACTTGCAAATTACATCATTGCAAATTTTCTTCAAACGAAATTTAAAATCTATTTTTTATGTAACTCTCGCAGACAAATTAATAATGTCAGCTTGCGTGGGTGTATAATATACACTATGTAACATAACTCGATGTACAAGCGGGAAACCAGTGAATCCTAGTCATATTTGGACTCGATTTTTTTCTCGATTTTTTTAGTAAAAATTTTTTGATTTGTCCCATAGATTTTAGAAAATTGAGAAGTTATTTTTTTTCTTCAAATGCTTACAAATTAAATTCTTATAATGTATTTACTCAAATTAACACTATCCGTAAAGAAAACAAAAGCAAAAACTTAAGTTTTATAAGAATTTTTAAATTATTAATTAATTCGCTTTTTCTCTTTTGCCTCGTGCGTGCTGCTTGAAAGAGTGTGAACACATTTTTAAAAAAAAAATCTTTAATAAGAAATAATCATAACTTAAAAATAATGCCGTCCCGATAAACCGCAATTTAACATTGACATTCACAGATACCCACAAACAGGCTATGCCTCGGTGTGATTTTATGTATTTTTTTGTAAAAAAATATGAATAAATATAAATTTAAAAAATTTAAAAAAAGTTCAAGTTTCAAGTTCGGTGCCACAATAATACGATATTTATAAAAGCATTTTACAAAAAAATTTGAACTAACTAACTATCTAACCATCATGCCATTTTTCCCGTATGGGTAAGCAGAGAGGATAGAACGCCATACCACTTTGCTCTGACACACTTCCCTTCGCTTCCTCTACATTCATACATCATCTCATGTACTGTTCACGCCGATTATTCCGACTTTTCACATATCCACTTACTTGTTTTTGATCATGCCATGTCTTTCTCGGCTTTGGCCGGCACATTTACAAAAAAGTTTTTTTGCTAGTTTAAAATGTCATATTGCACAATCGACTGATGTAGATTCACCCGTTTTCGGGTTGTACTACGAGTTTTGTTACTCCGTGTTTAACGTGTGATATAACAAAGACGGTTGAAAGCAAAAAGTTACCAAGCGACACAATGTGTGCAAGGGAAAATGATACCAAGCGACAGTAATATTATGTCACTTGGAAGCATTTTCCGTTGCATGTGTTATGTCGCTAAGTAACTTTTTCCTTTCCACCGTCGACATCTAATTAAAACATCCCACATCTTTGTCTTAATAATACAGATATATTGCAACTATTTTTATGAATGAATTTTAAAGGTAATTAAAGTTTATAGGACTAGTTTGTAATTTAAGGCGTATTATAACGGACGATTATTGTCTTGGATTTTGTCATTTTATTAAGAAAACTAGAGGTCCTATTCTGGAAAAATCGATAAGCCCCGACTTGTGTAATTGACGCATTTCCGATTGTATTCTTTTTTTTGTATTTTTGTTTTTATTATTTTACTGCAATCCTTTTTGTTTTCTTATTCTTAATATTGTTTTTTTTTCTGACATGAAGTATTTTTTCGTCTTCATTCGGTATTTTTTACACCACGCTTTTTTCTCTTAAGCATTTTTTAAATTTTCTCTCTCTCCCTTTGTCCGCACCCAATGGTGCATAGGGCACTGCATCGGTACACCAAGTGCAGTGTATCTTGATCATTTTATTACATGAAGGTAGGATGATCAGAAATACGCTTCAGAACCAGTCCAAGGTATCAAACATGAAATTCTAATATTAAATTCACATGTAAATCAATATTTCATGTTGACCCTCTACGGGAATCGAACCCGCGACCTCATGCACGGTAGCCAAAAGCACTAAAATGGGAACACTTTTATGTAAAACAATTTACTGAAGCGTCTTTATTGCAATCTAAATCCTTATATTTGCTTGACTAATTATGGTTTCTACAAACTGTCTTCAAGCTACACTATTGCACACTTAATATAGGACAGAAAACGGCACAGTTTCTTGTCCAGAAAACTGTACAATCTTTCAAAAGACACGCTAAATATGTATATATTTTTTCCTTTTTCAATCCAATGCCCCCTAGGAGTTTTTACAATAAACTTATTTAGGGACAAATAAAAACATGTGGCGGAATAAATGACGTCACGCGGGCGACGCGGAACGAACGAGCCGAACTACACCGAACGCGCTCGGACAATAGCCGAGGGATATTTTGACCTTCTGCGTGACGAGAACGTCGATTTTGCGCATTTCTTGCCGCCAAATTGTGAAGCAAACTAGATTCATTTTTCATTTCCATTATTCATTTCAATCGTAGTTTAATTAGTTAAGTTTATTGAATTTCCTACTTTAAATTCTGTGTAATAAATGTGCACTGTAAAACTGTAGGTATCTTTCATTTCTTTCTGCGCACCCACATAAAACCATAATCACCAGGGTAACTAATCGTGGTATCCCACAAACACATATTCATTTTATTCTAATACGCACTGACATTGCTTAGATCACAAAAAAAAAAACACAATACAATATACAAAAAACAGAACCAATCCAATAAAAAAACATAAAACCTAAAGAAACAATAAAGTTAATTATTACAGTAACAGCAAAACCATATATTGTATCGATGCAAGTAGAAAAGGTCATCATTCAAAATACTTATTAAAATAATATTTCTTCAAATTAGAGGTCTTGTTTCGATAGTTAGATACAGGGATCTTAAACATGTCAGGTAACAAATTAAATTCGGAAAATGCTATGTATTTTAGAGATCTTGTACCGAATTTGGTTGTATTTGCTGGTTCTAAATGTATTTTGTTGCATGAACGGGTGTTGTGCTGATGAACGTCTCTATTAAAAGTGGTCTCGATGTTTGTGTGCATTTAATACAAATTATTGAATTAGTAATTTCGTATGTAGGAAGCATGTGAAAGGGCATGATTTTTGTCTCAAAGTATAAATCTTTTATATGTGTATCGTACGGCAAGTGAAAAACATTTCTAACTGCTCTATTTTTAAGCTTGATCGTAAGTAATTATCGTATGTTTGCACACAGGAAATTGTTAATATAGCTAATAATGTATATTGTTTTTCTTGTTTTTTACGTTTTATTAAAGTATTCAATAAATCAATATCTACTTAAACTGTCAGGAGCTCAATCACAGATAACTATCGACGTAGTTTAAAAACGTGCTAACCACGTGCTAACGCTTACGATTTGACCGATCACAATGAACATACGTTCCATACCACGTTCGCCGAGCCGAGCATTGCCGAAGAAACGTTCGGAGATGCTCGGCACGCGATATCGTGGCCGAACGTCAAACGTCAAATCAACGCGCTTGTCGGATTGTTTATTATGTCGACTGCTTTTCTCAATATTTGGCTTGCCGAAAACCGGCTAAATGCAATAAGGCACTCGAGAAAGATTGAATGAAGATATGTGCGAATAAGATATATCTCGGGAAATGGCTCGCGACTAGAAGCGCTCGTTTAATAATCCCGATCGATAACTTTTAACGCGTGTTCCATTGTGATCGCGAAACGTTAAACATCCATAGGCAAGAAATCGTTATCACGTCGCTTATTACCGAGTCGATAGTGATCTGTGATCGAGCAACCATTCAATATTCCGTACATTTTTCACTTTTTTATGAGACAGTTTTCCAAACTGCGCAAGAAACTGTACAGTTTTCTGTCCCGTAAAAAGTAGGCTTATGTATAGTGTTGTGAAATCGTCACCTGGGTAATTAAAGTAGTTTGGTATATTTTTTTGTTGGATATAATTATTATCAATGAATAAATTGCAGAAAATTATTGCGTGGGTGTTTCGGTTAAATACAATATCATAAATTTAGGCGTTGATTAAATCTGTTCAAATTATTAGCAAACTGTCGCATTGAACCCGCCACACCCATGTTTTATTAATTTAATACGCAATCGTTAAAATATATTTAACATTTTTTATTGATAAAAAAATCCTTAGTGCATTTGCCGCGCTATGAGGATGAGGAATCCTGTAAGGTAATTGTTTTAATGAACACGGTGAAAATAAACCTTCATCAAGTTAATTTTTATTGGTTCATAACAGAGTTCTGGTATTAATTTTGTTTTATAAAACTTATCAAAAGAGGCTAAATTGGCAGTTCATAATGGAGTTCTGGTACCAACCCTTATGTATGGTAGCGAAGCGTGGTGTTGGAAAAAGAAGGATGAAAGTAGATTGAATGCAGTTGAAAGGCGATCTCTCAGGCGAATGTGTGGTAAGACTATGTATGATAGGTGTACAAATGTCGAAATTAGAGCAGAGTGCAAGGCTGAGATAAGCATTATCGACAAAATAAAGAAAGGGCTTCTACGATGGTTCGGTCATGTAGAGCGAATGGATGATGAAAGAACGGCTAAAAAAATATACGATGCGACTGTGCCTGGATGTAGAAATCGAGGAAGGCCGAGAAAGACATGGAATGTTCAAGTAAAACAAGTGCTTGCAAGTGGGCATGTAAGAAGTCAGAATAATCGACGTGCGTGCATGAGAACATGTATGAATGTGGAGGAAGCAAGAGAAGTGTGCCAGGACAGAGTTGTGTGGCGTTCTATCCTCTCTGCCCACCCCTTCGGGGAAATGGCGTGATGGTTAGTTAGTTAGTTAAAACTTCTTTAATAACGAACCGTTATCCATAAGCCACGCCTACATTTCTTAGTTTAATTTGTAGTAATTTGTCAATGATATTCGCAGATCTGATCTGTCAAATCGTGATAAATATATGTCAATATGACAATTAATCCGACAAAAACTGTAATGTGTAATTCTGACGACTAACTACCTTTTACCGTCGCGTCGTTTAAAATAAGACGTATATTTATTATCATCTTGATTGCCAAAAATGCTTAACCATCTTCTCAACAGATGTCACTAGAGAGAAAAAATATTAAAATCTGTCGAAAAAACAACTCAAATGTGGATACTTCTGTACAAACTCAACATATATAGAAGTTTCAAAAATTTGTCATATTTGGTTGTCAGATGATAGGCGGAATGGGGAATGTTGTAGTACATCAAGTGGCCACTTAACCCAGCCAATGACAGGTCATAAGCCCTGTAAACGCCTAGATAACCCACATTCGTTTCCAGAGTTTCTCTGTCTCTGTTGAGATATCAATAATATCTCATATTATCATCATTAATATCACTGTATTTCACAGTTTCAAATAAAGTCTCATTGGAATCCATCCAATATGGCCGCCGAATATTTGACGTTTCAACGAAAAACGGATAGTAAGGAAACGTCACCTCTCAAATAGTGCTGGTAGCTGGTAACGGGTAAATGGTGTAACTTAACAACTTGCCGTGCTTTTTATGAGAACTAGTCTATTGCTAAATCCATAGATATGACAATATGTAGAAAAAGAGTCGAAAAGAGAAATTTAGACAGGAGGTTAAGATAGGTTAAGTTAAATAAAATAATTTTAATCAAATGGCTATTTAAAAGCAATATCCTTTATAATAGGTGATGAAATTTATATAGTAGGTTAATGATAGGTTAGGTTAAATAAAATAATTTATCAAATAGATTTTTAAAAGCGAAATTTGACAATACATAATGAAGGCGTAACCCAATCGCGTATCAACCAATCACAGCTTAGCCCGCTTTTACGCTTTTCTCTACTAACCAGAGACTAAAAATGTTTTGAAATTTTGACAGCTGCACGGCAAGTTGTTAAGTTACCCCGGGTAAATTACTTAACCAGCGTTTTATAAAACAAAAATTCAGGTTCAACTCAAAAATGGTATAAAAATTGACTAACGAATGTTTGTAAAACCTGCCCTCAAGCCGAAGCGAATGCCGATAGCTTCCTATAGTACCTGTATGTTAGTGTAAGAAGATATAGGGAGGTGAAGGGGGTGTAAGATCAGAAATATTATCAGAAGTTATAATGAGAATTCCGACGGCATTCTAGCTACTAACTTTGATAGGATGGTATAAAGGAGAATAGGATTAATTGACGATAGAGGTATAATTGAAATAATTTTAAAACCCAGAGATGCAGACAAAAGTAGATTGAATGCTGTTTAAATGCAATATTTCGGGCAGATGTGGAATAACGAGTATGTTTTTCTGGGTCATTATGCCGTGTTTGTGGACGTTGTGTAGCCGGTGTTTCGGAGCCCGTAACACTTCCAAAGCCCGACTGCGACACGGTACAAACTCCTCACACTTAAATACACGTAAGACTATACTCATACATCAGCCCTGAAGATGGACACACTGAGGAATCGATCCCAAAAAGTGTTTTAAAAACTTTTGGTTGTCTGTAAAGTCGGTTTACGGACGATAATTTTACGTGATGACGTCATAAGAAAACATTGATGAAAAATAGCATACTTTTATGAATTTAATTGAATTATTATTATCATTATTTTGTATAGTACAAAGCAGGAGTTAATTGATTTTTTTTTCTTCCATACATTAACATTTTCACTTTCACTTTGTAGCTTGTGTGCTGCTGCTGCCTACCTTCTACTCGGACGCATCTGCCGATGGAGTGGAAGAGAGATAGATGCGTCATAAACCGAACGCCGATCGTGCCTCTCTATCGCTTGTTCCGCGCTCTCGCTCGCACACTCGGCTCAGGCGGAACGTGACAATGAGTCATGCTTTTTCGTGTGTGCAGCCGGCGTTCATCGATTTATTAGACGTTATCACGTCAAAAATTGAGTCACAGTTTAGCCGTTGATGTCATACATAACGTGAAGGATATGTTTTGGTTTTTTGACTCCTATGTAAAATTAAGTTTATTTTAGTTATCCCGTTTTGATCGCCAGATCCTTGTCAATGTCAAAGTCAGAATTTGGGCAGAATGCAAGGCTGAAATAAGCATTATCGACAAAATTAAGAAAGGTCTTTTACAATCGTTCGTTCGTGTGGAGTGAATGAATGCTGTAGAAGTCGAGGGATGCCGAGGCAGACATGTCATGATCAAGGTTTACAAAGTCGTCATGTAAAAAATTGAGATAATCGGCGTGCGTGCATGAGACAATGTATACATGTGGACGAAGCAAGGGAAGTGTGCCAGTACTGAGTTGTGTGGCGTTCTATCCTTTCTGCCTGCCAATCAAAAAATCTCTCTCTCATGTCTAAAAACTAAACTATTTGAGGGTAAAATATAAAGTTGTAATCAGGGGCGGAATCGGAGTTTATTGGGCGCTAAGAAAACCACTTCTGGCGCGTTTTCATGTTGACCTACTATGTGCTATACGCTATACGTGTGTTCATACAAGCCGCGAGCTCTTACCACCTCACCACCTTACTAGAGACTAGAGATCCTATCTCCTGCCTAGTTAGGCACTCAAATAGTCCGCTTACAGGGCCGTACTAGGTATTTATAGCGCCCAAAATTATTTGACAGTTAACATTCCAGTTTTCATTTTATCGCATCATCCTTTTGACGACGAAGGTAATAGTTATAGATAAATGATATTATAAAGTTACTTGTTTCCTCATTAAGCCATAATTTTGATTTTATTAAAGGATTTAATACAATGCCAATTTTTCTAATTTTGTCACAACTCACCCATCTACCCTAGTGAGGCTAGAAAAAAAATTGCCGTATACTTATGGCATGGACCATGTTAGCGGCGCTCACTAAACGTATTTTACGAAAGAAAAAAAAAAAGATATCTCGCACGCTAACTCCGTATAATTTAATGTGTTTTTTTTATTCTTTTTTTATTTTTTTATCACCTATTTCTTTATTTTATTTAACCACCTCAACAGGCCAGGAGGCCCATTACAGAGGGGAACAACGTCACAAACACACACAGGCTTGAGAAAAATCGCGTATTATTTTTCGTGATCTCACCGGGAATCGAACCCGGAATCTCCGTATCATGAGTACATCGTCTTAGCCTTTATATACTATGGAGGCTGCCAATTTTAATTGCTAAATATGTTAATTTCGCTACCACCTTTAAGTATTCTGAATTTTACTAGATCCATTTATTTCTCCCGTTTTTTTTTGCTGTATCAACGTGGATGAGAAAATAAATGAGTATTTTTATTGTGAATCAAACAATAATTATGTAATTTTTGTGTTTTTTTCCGACCTCGATTCGATTGTGGCATAAATTCTCTAAAAACATTTAAAAAAAAAACCTATTCCTGATTCGCCTCTGTCCGTATGCGAAGAAAGGGTTTCCGATACGATAGACAACGGAAAACGTTTTAATTAAAGGAATCGTGCCTAGAATGGCATGGAATCGGATATATTTATATTCTTGCACATTTTACATCCAAGTTTACGTAACCCCGTCTAACTTTACGTGCCTCTCTTTCCCGCGAGGCCTACCCCGCCCGCGGGCGGGAGAGAGACAGAATGCCGCAGAGCGGGGTGAATACGAATTTTGGACGATTTGGCTCAAATTGAAGAAAATAAAAACAGTTCAGAAAGTTTTTTTTCCTTTTTCCGTTTCCGCACATGATGGTGCATAGGGCAATGCATTTATATACCTAGCGCAGTGAATCTATCTATACTATATTATCTAATATTATTGATGTCTCAACAGAGACAGAGAAGCTCTGGAAACGAATGTGGGTTATCTAGGCGTTTACAGGGCTTATGACCTGTCATTGGCTGGGTTAAGTGGCCACTTGACGTAATTACAACATTCCCCATTCCGCCTGTCATCTGACAACCATGTATGACAAATTTTCGAAACTTGTATATATCTAAAATGTACAGAATAATCCACTTGCGAGTTGTTTTTTTTCGACAGATTTTTGAATATTTTGAATATTCTTTCTCTATAGTGATTTAACTCTGTGTTATCATTTACAGAATATTTATAATGATTTTGCCCAAAAAAGTTGTTTTTAAAGCTCCACCTAAGGCCATCGCTCCGAAATTAAAAAACTAACCAACTAACAAACCATCACGCCATTTCCCCGTAGGTATTAGGCAGAGAGGATAGAACCCACACACTCTGTCCTGACATACTTCCTTTGCTTCCTCTACATAAAACATCTACACAAGCACACGACGGTAGAGAGGGCCGAATATTCCGACTTTTCACATGACCCCTTTCAAGTACTTGAATTACATGGTCAAAGGACCCAATGTCATTCTCGGGTTTCTCGGTTCTCTGATGTACACCGTTTATCTCGCCTTCCGAGACCGAGCCGCTGCTTCTACAACCAGGCGACACATTCATAGCAAACTCATCATTTAATAGCCGTTCTATCGTCCTTGAATTTTACGCTCCAACAAGACCAACCATCGTAAAAAGCCCTTACAGCTTATTCAAGAATGATATGTCGATAATGCTAAAAAAAAATAATATTACTAAATACACGGACAATTAATCATCGGCTTATTTCTTGGATAAATTTTCAGCCTCGTAGCAAAGTTGGCGTGTCAATTTGCTACAATGATATCTTACATTAAAGTGGTACAATTTTATAAAGCGCCATTTAACTGCGGAGAAAATCTGCAACACGAATTTGCATCTCTAGTCCACCTCACAGTTACAGAATTACATTAATATCAAGAAAAAAATTGAAGTTAATAATTTACAGATAGATTAATAATTGAAACAAGTAAATTAAATAGGGTAATACTACAAATGTATAGTGATAGTATCCAATTGAAATCAGAAATAAAGATGAAATAAAGTTATTAAAAGGCACTGGACTTGAAGTTAAAACTTGTGGAGACTAGACCAACCAACATGCAGCAACAAAGCGCATGATGAATGGTGAATCAAGCCCCTCTTTATAAAGACTAAAACTTGAAAATAGTATTATGAATAAAGAATAAAGTACAACGAATAATTAAGAAACAATATAAAATCTATACGTAGGCGTAAGTACGGAACCCCAATCGACATTCAGCTACAAAACGCATGGAAGGTATGGAAATTCAGCATCACCCTCGAACATAATAAAATGAAACTGTATATATTTATATATTTAAAGACGCGAATAGCCATTTATACTGTATACATAAAAATAACAACCGAGAGACATAGATGAAAAAGCATATAACATAAAAAAAAGGGTAAAAAAAAATCATTGTTTGCGAAAGTAAACAAAAACCAATACAAACAATGAACTTCAACTAAAAAAGGTGTATAATAACCAATTATAAAAATAAATTCTAATATTATAATTTCTATGTAATAATATGAATATTTATGTGGTAAGTGTGTATAATTGTATATAATATAAATTTATGACTAAAACCGCGATACAAAAGACATACAAAATCAAACTGATAGCGAAAGAGTCTAGATCAGGTCGTCCTTGCAGCTACCGAGCGCATTGACTATTGGGAATGCCAGCTTCCATCATGTCTGATATCAGTAAATGAGGTTAATGATTTTAACGAAAAAGTTTTAGTATTATTAAAAAAAATATGGGCTATAATCTAAAGGCATTAATTTTAATTTTTTATACATTAGACTGGTACTCAATCGAATGACCTGATCATCTAAACCCATACATGAAATAAATATCATCCAGGGGATACACATGCACTTAGGTGTAACCGAAGCAGAGCCTATGAAAAAAACCATCCGGTGCGGAAAAGGGAAATAAATAAAGAAAAAAACCGCGCCTCGCATCCAAAACCATTCCCTAACATAATATAAAAATACCTATAAAGTGTTAATATATATTTAGCGTAGAATTATAAACAAAAAAAACTGTCAACCGGTCTTACATAAGCAAATCCAAACGTACAGTAACACACATTATAAATATACAATAATCTTACCACAACATTGAGCCTAGTTTTATACAGTCACAAATATCGCACGTGAACGATATAAAGGAACAAAAGCATTTAAATTTGCAAAAAATGGAACGTATACAAATACTTTTATACAAAAAAAACATGGCAACAGCATGGTCTGGATGTCACGATCACGAGAACACTAGAAGAACTCGTGCTCCACTACGGAGTCAACCTAAAACACTTCTGTACCCCAATGTGAAGTAAAAACGTATACGCGATCAACCAATGGAAACACGCGTTAAAGTTATCGATCGGGTATAATTAAACTATGCGCTCTTTCTTCTAGGTCGCGAGCAATTTCCCGAATAATTATAAACCCGCACCTAATCATCAATCCATCTTACCACGGAGTGCCGTAATTGCAATAAGCCGGTAAACGTTCAAGCCAAATATTAAAAATCATTCGACATCAAAAAACACAAAAAACCGAAGCGGATAATTTTGACCGTTTGACTTACGGCCGCGCTAAACGCGTGCACAAATCGTCTCAGCTCCGTCGGCACATAAGCGGCAATGCCTAGCACCTCATGCTTCTGGCTGGCTCGGCTCGGCGAACGTGGTATGAACGTATGTCTTTGTGAAGTCGGTCAATCGTTAGCGCAGTTAGCCCGTGGGTTTAGCACGATAAGAAACCTTATTCGAAGTTAGGTATCTTGCTTGAGAGCTCCTGAAAATCGAAATTATAGATACCAACAGAGACGATAAACTTTAGAAACGAATGAGGTGATGGTAATCTAGACGTTAACAGTGCCAATTTGACCTGTCATTGGCTGGTGGTTAAGTAGGCCGGACATGAATGTCCTACAACATTCTCCATACCGCCCATCATCATGACAACCATAAAAGAGAGATTTTTAGAACTACAATATATCTATTTAATTTGAACAGAAGTTTCACACATTTGAGTTTGTATTTTTCGACAATTTTTAACATTTTTTCTATCTATTGACATCAGTTTGATAAAGATTGTTAAGGCATAGTTAGTAGTACATCAATTGTCCCAGCTTAACCAATCCAACGACAGTAATAATCCCTGTAAACGCCAATATAACCCTGCATTCTTTTCCAGAGTTTCTCTGTCTCTGTTGGATATCAAATACTATTATATTTAATGGACTGAAAGTTAGCAGCGACACATCGGAATATTGGTCTCGTTCAGGATAATTTTTAAATTGCAAATATAATAAGCAGATATAATTTTTTTAAATTAATATAAAACATACATTTATTATATTTCCATGATGTTTATAACAAACTCATATGGGAACCGTTCATTTATATACATTATTTGATTAACAAATGTAAGCACACTCAAACACGAATAAGAAAGACGATGAAAAAATACAAAATTACCACAAGATAGACAAAAAACGAATGAACACAAGATATTGTGTAACATTAATACCGGGAAGAATAAGATGGGAAATAATTATCAATAATATAAAATAAAAAAATAAAAATCAATAAAAAAGACGTAAGCATGATGATGTTAAAGTGATTGTCTTTAAAGTAAGAATGATAACTACCTTAACAGCTATGATAATCCAACATTTGTTAAATATTTTTTTAAAGGGATGATAAAAATTAAGGAAAATCTGACAATGCCATTTTATTGTCAGTTAACAAAAGAATTAATTAAACTGGGGGCAATAAAATGAGCAATGTCTCTGAGACAAGTCGTGATATAACAAAATTGGAATTCATCAGTCACTCGGATTCTCTTTGACTAGATCCATATTGAAGCTTCTAGCAAAAAAGTTTATTGTGCCAAAATACAAAAAATTTAAACATTGCAATAAATACTTATCATTCAACTCATAATCCTATACAACATAACTATCATTAGAAAAAACACATATAAATAACAAATCTTTAAGGGAAGCTCTACTATGTAATTGATTTATTTAATATTACTTCATGGGGTAGTTTATTATACAATATGGGATCGAGAAATGTACATTAGTGATATATTTTGCCGAATTTTGAGGATCGCAAATTTTAGGAATTTGGAGGAATTATTGAATTACGTGTATATGTGGCCATGAAGCTCAGAGATAAATTGTGTTTTAATACTTGTATGTGCTGAATGGATTCAATCTGGTAAGTATAGAAATATTGATTTCATGTAATGGTATTACTTTGAACGTGGCGTATTTCTAAAAGTTATTTATTTAAAAAATACAAAAAAAATAATCCACTAAAAACTACCAAACTCAAAAAATCTAAAATAATACTCATACTTCATTGCTTTATATCCTTCATACGTATACTAATAAAGTACTATTATTTAAACTATCTGAAACTCTACAAACTGTCAACAAAACCCAAAAACATGACTAAAACCATCCGCGAAAGTTGAAAAAGGGCGTAACTCAACCACCCCACCCACACCACCCTCCATCCAACACCATCCCAAACCACCATGTTACACTTTTCCAGTTTCAGTCCTTTCTTCATCCCCCCCCAACATCAGTCACACCTTTGATTGTTCTTATCAACGGGCCACCCCCATGCATTTTCCAAATCGACATTCAACAATCACACATCCAATCTCCACCCCGCATCCATCAGCTTGGGAAGAAAGAAGTTGGAAAAAGGCGTTTCCAGCTGTCGCATTTCACCCTCTCCATTCCCTATCAGACCACCAGCATCGACATCACAAACCCATCCCCACCACACACAGTTCAGCTACTTAGTGGCTAATAGTGTAGAGTACGAGGATCAAAAAAGCAAGGCACACACATGGCAATAGCGTCTAAAAAATAGAGTACTGTCACAGTGCATCCACACCCAGATCATGACTTAATGAAAACCTTCGTCTACCCTACCCATCAGTGGCCACTCATCGCCACCTCACCCTTACTACAGCTGCTCCTTTCTCAGCCTAACTCGAATTCCCAAACACCGACCTACATACTCCATTCCTCCCCCAAACCAGCCCTCAGCCCCCCTCCCCCCTCCTACTCATATCAGCACCAAAAGAGAATGTAGAACAAAAAAAAAACATCCGACGACAAACTGTAGCAAAAAGCTCCCATCCCCCCCCCCTCGCAACGTACCAGACCCATAAAATACCCCCCCCAACCCTCCCCAGGTGGGGGGGCCCACCCCGGGGGGGGAGGGGAGAAGGGGGGGGGGGGGGGGGCACGAACCGCCACCCCGCAAAACCCCCGGGGGGGACCCCCCCACCTACCCCGGGGGCCTGGGGGGCCCCGGGGGACTAAATAACCGGCCCCCCGGTGCACGCCCGCCAGGGGAAACCCTACCCGGGCCCGGGCACCCCCCCTGGGGGCGGGGGGGGGGGGGGCCGACCCAACGCCCCCCCCCAAACAAAAAAGCCGCGCCCCAAGGGGGCCCGGACACCACCCCGAGGGATCGCGACCGGGGCCAAAACGGGGCCCGGGGGCGGGCCGGTGGGGGGACCGGGGGGACCGGCCCGGCCGGGGCCCCCACCCCAGAGGCAAAAACAAAAAACCTGGGGGCCAGCCCCCCCCCCCCCCCACCGGCGGGGGGGGGGTGGGGGGGGGCCTATGACGGGGGGGTCCGCCCCCGACCCCCCTCCAACGCACTACCGTACCCCCCCCCAAAATAAAACACCCCCCCCCCCCGAAGAAAAGCCCCCTTGTCCCCACAACACAAACCCCAAAAAAAGAAACCAAAACCACACAACCCCCCGGGCCACTCGCCAACCCACGCCGCCGCCCCCCAACACCCCCAACCCAAAAAAACCCCCCCCCCCTCCCTTCCCCCCCCCCCCCCCAAAAACCCGGGCCCAAAAAAAACGCCCCCCCCCCAAACCCGGCCGCGCGATATAAGCGGAAAGACAAAATGTTTCCCCTGGATCTCTACGCAATAAACAAAAAAAACTATCTAAGTCACGGAGCAGAATTATTTAAGAAAATTAAGGCAAAGCTAGTAAAAAGAAAAAATACTTGACAAACGAAATGAGTCAAAACCGTATCAAACTGTGAGGTCTATATTGGGGGAAAGGGGGGGGGAGGGGTGGGGGGGGGGGGGGGTGAGGGGGGGCAGAATGCCATATCCACAACAAGAATACCCGGGGGGGGCAGGGCACAACACCCATGTCACACATTTATCACGGCTACGGGGGGGCGGGTCGATAGAATTAATGATTATGAATATTCCACTTTAGACCAAACTCGAACGACGTGCGTAAACAATTGCGAGTACGTGTAGACGGCCCTCGTAAGATGCGTTACGGGGATGCTCACAGAGAGAGGAGATTTCTTCGGGGAACGTGGTGCCCATTCCCAAGGGAGGGTAAGCGGGTTATTATGCAGACGATCTTACGCCTGGAGCCAGTTATGAGGGAAATCCATAATCTCCACATAGGGAAGCGATATGGTATCAATAATAATAATAAAAGGATATAAGTATTCATCAATCTGGGTGTTACAGACTTTTCCTTCACCGCACCCAAATTGTGCATACAATAAGATCAGGGAAAATATAAAAAGATACGATGACAGTTGATAACAAGTCGAATTTGAGAAACTGTTAAAAAATCGTGAAAAGTAACAATATGTGACAAGATCGCCTTCGAGCTTCCTGCACGCATCCTCAACCGTCATCATCGTCTAGATACTACGTTATTCCCGCCCACGAGGTAACATAATAAATATTCCTCGACTTCATGCCAAGCTATATACTATGTGATTTTGTCTCACCTATAACCTGTTTTCCAGCCCACCTCGAAGAGTAGTGATTAGCGCGTTAGGCTGCCATGTATGAGATCTCGGGTTCGATTCATTGCAAAACTAGATTAGGGCATAGTCAAACTTCTAATACTATAACACCAAAATTGTTTAATTTCCTTAAACTCTAAATAACGAGGAAAGTGATAAAATTAAGTATAAATAATATGTTTAATGTTACAAAATACATGGGTGTAACAAAACTACGATGTAACAAAGCAGAAAAATGAGTGAAATCTATCATATAATTGGAGTCGATTTTGTGGAATAAAATTTTTTGATTTGACGCCCTTAGTATTCGAGAAAATTAAGTAATGAAAGTTTTTATTATTTGGAATTCTTTTTGCTAATTGTTAACAATATCCTATATATAAATACTCATACAACTTTCCCGTACCCGCACCCAACGGTGCATAGGGCACTGCATTGGTACACCCAAGTGCAGTGTTAACTTCTGATCATTAATAATACATGAAGGCAAGATGATCAGTCCTAACGCTTCAGTACCATACCAAAGGAATCACACATTAAATATTAAAATGAAAATATCATTTAAATAGAAATATTTCATGTTGACCTTCTACGGTAATCGAACCCGCGCATGCGCCGCGCCGCGAACGCGCATTCTCATATTTCATGTGTGATACCTTGGACTGGTACTGAAGCGTAAAGACTGTGTCATACACGCCTTCATGTAATAAAATGATCAAGATACACCGCACTTGGTGTACTAAAGCAGTGCCCTAATGCACCATTGGGTGCGGATAAGGGAGAGAAGTAGTAAATATGTGTAGGTGTTACAGGTTCCAGTAATTAACAGGGCTAATAAAAGTCATCATCATAACCATTTCGCGCGTAAAATAATTTCGCTTGAATTTTTTAACATAAGTATTATTACGACCGTTTTTTTTATTTTCACCCCAGGTATTTTACAAAAAAATTATTTCAATTTCTACGACCACAACTACTAGTATGGAATTTAAACTTGTTTGATGAACATGTATGGATTCACTAAGAAAAAACGCCCTCAAGAACAGACAAGCAAATTATTACCATGTTATAAAAAAAAACATTAATACGCAACGGAGAAAAACAAGATAACATAATAATACTCTTAACATTTTCAAAAAAGCCTTCGCACCTTCAATACAGTTTGCCGCGCAAAACATCACACAAACAATACTTCATTACGAAAGCTTGGCAAGTAAATTTAAATAACGAGTAAAGAAATATTTTCATTTATACGTAATAATTTTTGATACCGTGGCGATGTTTCAACTTTTCTATGAAGTGTTCTATTTGCCTGGCTTTGTTTTGCTAATAGCAGCACATAACCTCTACGCGTGATCCCGTCGCATGGCCGCCACACTTCGTACACGCGTTCGGTTATGTTCGGCTAGGTTCGGAAAGCTCCCCCGGAGTTCGGGCGAGATCGGAGGCGTTCGGCCGTTTATTCCGGAGGCGCTCGGCTCGTAGGCCTGGCGGGATGTCAGTCCGTTTTGGGAGCTCTCGGAAAGTGATATTCGTTGATATAGCCAATACATTTTATATACGTCAAAACTATGAGGACCTAATTTGGGAAAACGCATAAAAACTGTCTTTAAAAATGCGAAGAATGCAATAAAACGAAAGCATTTTTAAAATATATGAAATTTCGCGTAACTCAAATGGTAACAATTGTATGAAAAAAAAACACTTCATTAGAAAGTCATGCTTACTTACCATTTTTTTTTTGACGACAAGATGGCGCTTCATTTGGAAACGGGATAAACTTTTTTAATCTTCAATATCAAAATTTATAACATGGAATCTAACACCGCCACCGATCACATACAACCAGCGTACTTGTTTAATTTTAACCACTGCACTCACAACACTACATTGGTAATTCTAAAATTTCGCTCCATTTGTCCACCGCCATTTTGAAATCACTGTCTATTTGTCCACCGCCATTTTGAAACCACCATTTTCTTCATTACTTACATAGACTATAGAAAAGGTACTGAATAAATGATTGTAAATATAAAAATGATTCAGGTGGTTGCGCTAGTTTACACAATTTTGTACTTGTTTTCACTGGTGTAACTAATACATAAATATGATGTAATAATAAGGGAATTAATGAATGAACGCATAACGAAAAAATACATTTATATGTTTTTTTTCTTGTTTTCAATGCAGATAAAAGTAATTGGTCGTTTATAACAACGTGCGTTGCAGCATCCGTTCGTATTTGTCCGGAGCATTTCGGTAGGAGTCGGAATCGCTTCTGTGCTAGACTCCAAATTAGGGTTGTGACCTGCTCCCGTAAAATACTAATTAGATTTTTATTTCGGCTAAGTGGAATCCGACACGAAACAAAATAGAGCTATGTTTTTTTACAATTAACGAATAAAAATAACAAATTAATGATCAGGACATGTTGTGATGGGTTTTACAACAATTTTTTTTTTGACGTGATAACGTCTAATAAATCGATGAACGCCGGCTGCACACACGAAAAACCATGACTCATTGTCACGTTCTGCTTGAACCGTGTGTGTGCAAGCGAGAGCGCGGAACAAGCGAATAGAGAGGCACGATCGGCCTAAGCGTTCGGTTTGTGACGCATCTATATCTCTTCCACTCCATCAGCCGATGCGTCCGAGTAGAAGGAAGACAACAGCAGCACACAAGCTACAAAGTGAAATTAACGAGTGCAAAAAAATGTTAATTTATGGAAAAAGTTGTAATTTTCAATTAACTCCTACTTTGTATTCTACAAAATAATGATAATTCAGTAATAATAATTCAATTCAATTCATAAAAGTTTGCTATTTTTCATGTTTTCTTGTGACGTTATCACATAAAATTATCGTCCGTAAACCGACTTTACAGACAGCCAAAAGTTTTTTTAATGTTCAAATAAATAAAACATAGAATGGTTAAGATATCATTGCACTTGAGGCATCAATGCAGTGTCCCCTAATGCAACTGTCATAGGGGTTGCGGATAAGGAGAGTATTAGTATAAACGGTAGGTTATTCGTATTGTTAATTTTTTATTAACCCTATTCGATTATATTATATATACCGATTTCAAAATCTAAAAATATAATTACTCAAATTTTTATGAAAAAAAAAAACAAATATTAGAACCTGTTCCCATGATGATCATCACCATCATCACCCCTTTATTCGCAAAAACGAATATCGGTCTGCCAACCCCGTATGGGCATTCTCCTTAAAGAATCAACTGTTTTTTTCACAGTCGAAATAATAATAAAAAGCGATGATTAAAAATCTTAATAAATAACACAGTACCTTTTCTGATTAAAAAAAAGTAAAGACGGTATATATGACATCGTAACACCTATCGATAATGTTCATAAAACAATAAATAAAAAAAACCCTATTATAAACACAATTAATTTATACATAAACACAAAAAAAAAATCCACCTTAACACTAAGACCAGCACGGACGAAAATAGGTTGTGAAATTTAGTTTTTACAAAAAAATCACGAAATCGAGTGTAAATGTAATAAAAAATCCAAAAACGTGGGAAATAATTAATCAACCCATAAAACACATTGAAATTCTTAAGTAAAAACATTTAACATAATAAATATAAATTAATTGAAGGAGGCCATGCCAAATAGGATTACTTGTATAAGTTTGATAAAGCGTGATGAATTTGTGAATTTAATCTAAAAACCGCTTTGTTTTGTGCGTGCAAAATACGCTAAAAATTCAGACAATTTTTGCTGAAAAACTGTTTTCTTTTGACAATAATATTTTTTATTGTTGCCTCCGGAATGGCCAAGTTTTAAACAAGCTATTGTGAAATACGACATGTGTAATTAATTGTGTTATTTAATGTGTGTTTTTTATTATAATCACAAAATTAATTTTGTAGTGTTTAAAACAGCGATATTATTAGGTGGGCGTACAGTTTCAAATTACACCCAAATAACAAAGATAATTTTGTAATCGATATCTATACATATTCAATACATAATAGTCAAAAGAGTGTGAAAAAACGTGAATTGACAAATTACAGCAATGACGTGCTTCTCCCCGAGTGACAGATAATAAAAATTTTGAAAATATTTCAACCCGCTGTAAAATTTGAAATTCGGAGTGGAATGAGTGATATTTTTTGAGAATATTTTTAGTTTTTTTGTTGTGTTATGTGCGTGTTTTTGGATTTCTTTGGAAGGAACTCGCATCCGGTCAGAATGGCTTGGCCAAGCGAGGGTTCGCTGTTCGTATCCTTGCTCCTTATAACAGGTGAGTTTCGACCGGTTTTTTATGGCATTATCAGTATTTTTTACGCTTCTATGCCTCTTACCCTCTTTTCCCACACACCCCTACATTAAACTGACCTTTTGTATGAATTTAAACGTCTTTTAAGCGATCTAATGAAAGATAAAGATAATGAAATAAGAAATGAGGCGTTGCGTTGGTGTAAAAACTAACGTTCTTTTATAACGTTCTAAGTATTTACGTATTCTAAACTCGCTTTGTCTTCTTTCTATTCGCCTCTTGGTGTAGTGGACAGTGCGTGGGCTACCATGCACGAAACGCGCGGTTCAATTCCCACAGGAGTCGAGGTATTATGATGTATGATATTTTTGAGATGTATTTTTTTACATCAAAATGTTTTACACCGTCTTGCAGCTACAGAGCGCACGGACGATTGGGCTATAGCACACGCATTTTGTGTTGGAAATGGTTTTAATTTGAATAGGTAACAGAATTTGAAAAATGAAAAAATGTGTAAATTAAGAACATTACAACTACTGTAAATATACATACCTAAGTACTTAAATTAAGGTTTATTTTTTATACTTACACACGAAATAATAATGTTACACGGCGGTTAATGTACCGCCTGACTATTAAAAGCCTTTTAAAAAAAATAAACAACCTCCACTCGCCACACATAATACAAATAAAACAACAAAATAACAAAATCATTGTAGGTACAATTTTTTAAATTTTTTTATGGCAATCGATAGAGGCTTAAAAACGGATTGACATTAAATGTATAATTGTAAGTTAATCATTGAATTAGCCGATTATAAAGAAGACATGTATAAAGCATAATCGAGATAGACATAAAAATAATTGTTATTAATACTTAACTATTCATTTTGGGTAAAGAGTGATTATTTCAATAATATATAATATTTAAATCAAACTAGTTTTTTATATTTCATTTTAATGTGATAATTATTTCGCCTTGTTAACGTATTATCACACTTTGGTAATGCCCTAACAAGGCGAAACAATTGTCACATAATAATAATAATAATGATATTCGGCTAACTTATATAGCGCCATTTTTGTGAAAAATCACCTCAAGGGCGCTTTACAATAAAAAAATATACTGTCTAACGTCTAACCCAAGCTCCTAGCATAGCGGTAGGTTACCTGTAACTTTTGCAGACTAGGGCAGTTACATAATAGAAACCAGAAAAATAAAAATATTAAAAATAAATACAAATACAAAAAAATGTAGTTTGTTTTAAATATAATATTTTAATATTGAGTTTTATCAAGTAAATGCCAATTCAATCAATAGAGTAAAAATTAATTATTTATTTATTGGAAATCAACAGCCAACTAACAATCACGCAATTTCCCCGTAGGGGTTTGCAGAGAGGATAGAACGCTATACCACTCTGTCCTGACACACTTTGCTTCCTCTACATTCATACATCTCATGCACACACGCCGATTATTCCGACTTTTCACGTGTCCGCTTTCAAGTGCTTGTCGTACTTGATCATGCCACGTCTTTCTCGGCCTTCTTCGGCTTTTACATCCAGGCACACTTGCACTATGATTTCTTTTAGCCGTGCTTTCATCACCCATTCGCTCCACATGACCAAACCATCGTAAAAGCCCTTTCATAATTTGGTCAAAAAAAGTTATCTAATTTCGACATTATTTAAGTATACACCTATCATACATAGTCTTAGCACACATAGATCGCATTTCAACAGCATTCAGTCTACTTTCATCCTTCGTTTTCCAACACCACGCTTCACTACCATACATAAGGGTTGGTACCAGAACTCCGTTGTGTACTGCCAATTTTGCTTCTTTCGATAAGTTCTTATTTGCCACTATCGATTTAAAGGCACAATTAACTCTTTTTTTTCGACTTTTAATTAATTTCTACACTTATTTCTTACAAAAGACACGTCATTAATTTATTTGTATTATTGTTATTTCCTTACTATGTGTCCAAAACCCAAAATAAAATAAAGTAAAAGTTGTATGTAAGATTTTTTCATCAAAAGTTCTTTAGAAGATGCCACCCACACACAGAATATTTTACCTCCCGCCTACAACCAAATTAAATTTTGTTTTTACAAACTTAATTTCTTATTTGAATAAAATATTTTCCGTCACGTATGGAGACGCGGTAATTAATAAAATAATGAGTTTCGAGATCGCATCCCGTTCCAGGAAAGAGATATTCAATACCATTCTTGTTTCTTAAACTTATCCGCTCCATTTGTGGAGCATATGGTATCCACAACTTGTGGTCAAGCTGCGCGATAAGTAATCAGTTATCGTGCGTATTACAAAGCCGATTTCACGTCCCGTAGCTCTGACGATCGATGATATTTCATAGTGTTTAAAAATTGTCCATTTCGTGGTGTAGCGGTGGCGCGTTGGACTGCCATGCACGGGGTCGCGGGTTCGATTCCCGATGGGGGTCAATATGAAATATTTATTTGAATAAGTACAGTATTAACAAATAATCAAGATTCACTGCGTTTTGTGTGTCAATGCGTGCCCTATGCATAATTGGGTATATTAAGGGTAGTATTTAAAAATTACAACCGTTATTATTTATTTTTCATAATTATTTCTATTCAATGTAAAAAAGCTCTTGAGAACTCTAAATGAAATATTTATTTACATGTGATTTTCATATTAATATTTCATGTGTGATATTGGGACTGGTACTGAAGCGTAAGACTGATCATCATACCTTCATGTAATAAAATGATCAACATACACTCCACTTGGTGTACCAAATCAGTGCCCTATGCACCATTGGGTGCGGATAAGGGAAAGTAGGAGTAGTATAAATCTGGGGGTTAATGCTAGAAGTGCCTATGTCCAAAAAAGTTCATTGTTCAGGAGAGGGAGTTGATTGTTTCTTATAAACAATAGGTGTTAATTACTTTTAACATAATAATATATACATTATGATTCTTTACCCCCCTCACAAGTGGCTGACATAGGCACATACTTATAGCATTAAAAGAATGGTAATTTATGAGTGGTTTCTGATAGCTCATTTTGACCAAAATCTGACATAGGCATTTCTAGCATTGACCCCCAGAAATATACTAAATAGAATAATATGAAGGCAATGATATTAATTTTCATTCATACTTCCGTCACATGTCATGTCTAGATTTAGACAATTGTCTCAATTTCAACTTGTTAGAGGGAAACAGAACGATTAAAATGTATTAGACAGTGGAAGATAGATATAGTTGTCTTTGTTTCACTGCAAAATACAAATGGAACATAAAATTTTGACAGCTCTCTTTGAAATAGCTTGTCTAGTTAACTTAACATGTCTCTGTTTGTAGGTACCAAAATTTAAAAGGTCATATCGTTTAAATCACGGTTTTTGTTAGGTATTATGTTTAACCACTTCCGAAATAGGCATCCATCGGTTTCTAAACACCTTGTATCGAAATAACGTCAGCAGTGGCGAAAGCGGTTGTGGGCGTGTGGTTAAGGTGTAGGCGTTCGAAATAGAAGCGTTTTAACAAAACATTCGATACCCGGGATTTGACGCGGCCATTTTGTCGTATCTTTGGCTAATCGGAAATTACTCTTCAATCCAAAATACTAGTAACTTCTTCTTTCCCTTATCCGCAGCCAATGAGCATAAGGCACTGCATTGGTGCGTAGTATACATGGTGTAACAAAACTCGATGTACAAGCGGGAAACCAGTGAATCTACATAATATTTGGAGTCGATTTTGTAGAATTATTTTTTTTGATTTGACCCATAGTTTTCGAGAAAAATGATCAAGAAGTTAATTTTTATTCGATTAATTTTTGCAAATTGTTCCCATCATCCTCCGAGGTCAAGTCCACGTTTCGCAGCTCTGACGCAAACTGCCGACGAATTGTCAACAGGGGACGACCGGGACGCCGAGAACCTGATGCCTTGTAAAATAGGCAAGCATGGTTAAGGCTCTCGGGAGGCATACGTAGTACATGTCCTAGCCAGCCGAAACGCCTTCGCCGGATGACAGTAGATACCAAGGGTTGCTGTGTCCGTTGCCTCACCTCTGATAAATACTATTAATACTATTCTTAAAGAACAAAACATTATAAAAAAACGCATTTTAATAAGAATTCATGCAATTTTACTTAATCTGCGGTACATCTGAAAGCGGTTGACAATTCGTCGGCAGTTTGCGTCAGAGCTGCGGGACGTGGACTTGACTTGGGAGGATGCACGGGAGCTGGCGGCCGATCGCTTGGCCTGGAGGCAGTTTCTGGATTGCATATGCTCCACATAGGGAGCGGATATGGTATGGTATGATGATGATGATGACTTCTGAAAGCTTTGATGAGAAAAAAAAAAAGTTTTTTTCAACCTAGATTAAAAAGTCATATTACACATTCGACTCCAAATATGATGTAGATTCACCAGTTTTTGGGTTGTACTAGAGTTTTATTTGTGTATAGTAAATTTATGTATCTACTGCCTTAAAACGGGTCTATTTAGGCAGTAAAATATATTTTTAATTATAATTTCAAATTGGAATAAATAAATAAATAAGGTCAAGCCAGCCGAATTGCCTCCGCCGGATGACAGTAGATATCAAGGATTGCTGCGTCCGTTGCCTTACTTTTGTGTTTCTTACAAAAAACTAAATGAGTTATTATTTGTACTCCTGATTATTAGAACCCAATTCGGTTTCGAACCCACATCAATAGGATGTTAGGTAAGAGTCACTTGACGGTAATATCTTTTCACTATTAAGTATAATTTACTTATTAAAAGAAATCTGCGTTTCGATTTGCCGCCTACGCCCATCTTCGGATCATTACAAGCGTGTCAGATGTCAAATACTTCTCAGAAAAAATATTTTATTATTTTTTTTTTTATTAATATCATACATTTACTTATTACTTGTTTTTCCCATGTGTTACATAAAATATAACTCTGGCGGACTCCGTAGCTTAATGGCTAAGACGCTGGACTCACAGGATACAAAGGTTCCGGGTTCGATTCCCGGTGAGATCACAAAAATCAAAAGTGATTTTTCTCAAGCGTGTTTCTGGGTGTTTGTGACGTTGTTCCCCTCTGTAATTGGGCCTCCTGGAGCTCAATCACAGATAACTATAGACGTAGTTAAAAACGTGCTAACCACGTGCTAACGCTAACCATTTGACCGATCACAATGAACATACGTTCATACCACATTCGCGTTGCCGAGCACCATAGATGATAATAAATATCGCGGCTAAACGTCAAACGTCAAATCAAGAAAGTCAATATTTGGCTTGCCGAACGCCGGCTAAATGCAATACGGCACTCGAGAAAGATTGAAAGAAGATATGTGCGAAGAAGATATATCTCGGGAAATGGCTCGCGACTAGATGCGCTCGTTTAATAATCCCGATCGATAACTTTTAACGCGTGTTCCATTGTGATCGCGAAAACGTTAAACATCCATGGTAAGAAATCGTTATTACCGCGTCGAATAGTGATCTGTGATCGAGCAACTGGCCTGTTGAGGTGATTAAAAAAAAAAAAAACACCGCATCTAAAACCACATGACGTGAACTTCACAAAATTCGCAAAACACTTATTGAGAGGGATGGGTTTGTATTGTGAGTGTAAAATATTATATGGAGTAACAAAACTCGTAGTACAACCCGAAAACTGGTGAATCTACATAATATTTGAGGTCGAATGTGTAATAATAAGTCTTTAACAGATTTTAAATACTTAAATAGGTACGCGTAGCAATAAAACCTTTTTATATTAATTTTATAAACAACTCGAGACTAACATTATAACAAACTATAAACTGTAGAAGCAATATTAACTATTTTTAATGGTTCTTATGGGCAATTTTTAAAATGACCGCTCTATGCATGGCATATGAAATTTTGTATGTGGGATTCTGTTTACGACAGGGATCACAGGGATGTGAAAAACGTTCTACGGCACCGACTGAAAATTTTGTTTTAAAAAGACTCGATTTAAGATAAGTAAGTATATTTTAAAAAAATAAAAAAAATATTAAGGTAAGTAAGGCTTTTACATAAAAGTTTTTGAAAGTTACACAGTAGGTAGCCAAATAACAAACAAAAATGAAAAAAAGAAAATACTTGCATACATTAATTAATATATTGCTTCCGCATTTCTCAAAATATTTTAGTTATTTTTTTATTTTTTTTTATATTTTATTTTTATTGTTTCAACATAAACAATAATATACCTAACATGGGATTATGGTGTCTTATACTGTTATATTTCATATGTGATACCTTGGACTGGAGCTGAAGCGTGAGATTATATTTTCTGTGTTCTGAAATCACAAAGACATCGGTGCAATCCGTTTTTAAATCGGATAATTAATAACAGAGATACAATCGTTTAAAGTTTGATTTTTGTAAAGATTTTGTATGAGACGGTGAAATCATCGATCGTATGTGGAATAAAAACTATAAATGATTGTATCTCGCTTATTAATTATCCGATTTACGAACGGATTGCACTGATGGTTTTGTGATTCTTCGCTTTATTTTTCTGCATTCACAGAATTTTGGTTTACAGGGCAATTGCCTAACGACTCACAACTCCGACATACGACCCTGACTTACGACTCTGACCCACGACTCCGACTCACAACTCCGACTCCACATCTCTGATTCTGACTCGCAGCCCTAGCCGCAGGTAGTTTGAACTGCGTGGGAGTCGAACCTCCGCTCTATAGATTGAATAACGGAAAAAATCTACGAAATTATCTTTTATATTGATCAAATCTTATAAACATGACATTTTATTGAGTGGTTTAGATACTTAGTAACTAAAAATTTTTGTAATTTTCCCATACAAAAAATAAAAAATTGTGAAAGAAATACCAAGAAAAATGGGTTGAAGAGTTGAAAAAATTAGAACTATCAATGGTTGTTTGTGAGAAGTGCTTTTATTCAAGTGATTATTTTGGACTTTTTGTGAAAATATGGCTTTGTCATCTACTATAACACGTCAAGCGGACTCTATATTCTTGATAGGTGTCAAAGATTTAGAACCAATATCTAGATTTAATTAGTTACCATTCATCATCAATATTATACTATGAAATAAACTAATTTACTACTTCCCAGGTAGTTGTACTTAATTTAGAACAACCCTCGAAATGCCAGATTTTTTCATATTTCTTCTTAATATTACATACCTTTGAGCACTGTCTTCCAATTAGAATATTAGCTTCAAACTTTACCTGAATACTTGTTTTACCACTGATAAAAAAATTAGTGGGTGCCCAGACATGTGAATTAGTTTTGCAATTTTTAATATATAATATGGGCCACACTCGTGCGGATAAGGAAGAGTAGTATGAAGTTTTTTTTATGATTTTCATCGTAAATGAAATGACGTTTTTTACCACCATGACTCAAACAGCCAAAACAACTTTACAAGCATATAATACATACTTGTACCATAGGTCCCGGTATAGTTTAGAAGTGGTGGAAAGCAGATAAAGTCAGCCAATCAAACATAGTGCCCGCTAATGTAATATCCAAGTTTTTATTCCAGCTGTGAAATAGTATGAAATTTAATACATTCCCAAGTAAGCTGCTCTCTGCTAATGGAATCCACAAATTAGGTCAGATATTAAATAGGTTAAGCGCGGGAAATTCTTTTAAATACTCATCATCATCATACTACATCTGCTGGAGCATATGGATTCTACAAACTGCCTCCAAGCCACGTCCCGCAGCTCTGACGCAAACTGCCGACAGATGGTCAACAGCGGACGTCCAAATCCGAGAACCTGATGCCTTGTAAAATAGGCAAGCATGGTTAAGGCTCTCGGGAGGCATACGTGGTATATGGCCTAGCCAGCCGAAACGCCTTCGCCGGATGACAGATGATACCAAGAGTTGCTGCGACCGTTGTCTCACCTCTGTGATCACTGTACACATTTCGCTGAAACAGTCCAGTAGCTCAATCACAGATGATTGTCGACGTGTTAAGCATTTGACCGATCACAATGAACATACGTTCATATTACCATAGATGAAAGGCATACTCTGACAAATGTTTTGTTTTATTGCTTTCTCAGATTGATTTAAAGCAAATAAATGGCATGATAAATTGTGCACAAACAATTAAAACTCTATAAAACTAAATTATTTTACTTTACTTACAGTTTTGGCGTATTTTCCATATTTAAAGCGGTAATTAATAATCCCGATTGATAACTTTTAACGGATGTTCCATTGTGATCGCGAAAACGTTAAACATCTATGGTGAGAAATCGTTATCACGTCGCTTATTAGAACAATCTGTGATTGAGCTCAAGGGGCAGATGGATCCAAACACGTTTTGGTCGACATCTAAAATTTGAAAAAAATATACTGACCTAGTGCTGAATTTCAGTTGGAAGTCCGGGGACTACGCTTGACTTGTGGCAATCCAAAATCCCAACACAGCCCCCCCCCTACCAACACACCTCTGTAATCTGTAGTAACAGATATTGTGACGGAGGCCAAGATGGCGTCCATTCAGAATTTCAGAATTGGAACAGGTTTTGGCGCCAACGCCATGCCACCGGAAACGGCTCGCGACCAGACCGGTTGCGTCTGGTGCACCTTGTGTGCCTTATAACTTGTAGCCAACGCAACCGCTTTATTACGCTGACGTATTTACGCACACAACCACAAATCATATACACAACACATACATACGTACAAATCAAACTAGCTGAAAGACGTCTCACACTTCGATCAGCAACATCTACAGCTGCTGTAGGCAAGGTTTTAATACCGATCCGCAATCAGTGGACCAAAATTCGTGGGAGCGCGCTTTGCCGGTTGGTGCGGCCCTTTATGGCCTGGGGAATCTTTCAATGTTTTTAATTGAAATCATTCAATGTTTTTAATTGAAATCATTTAATGTTTTTAATTGAAATTCCAAAATTTCATAACCAAAACATTTCGCAAAATAGTTCTTATATAAGGGAATCGTGTATTTAATGAATTTCCCAATGAACTAAAAATCATTAATGTCTTTTAAAAAAATACATTAATTAAATACAATCTAAACCCGCATTTAAATAAGAATTTGTACAATTTAACTCAATATGAGGTCCCTGCAAATCAAAGCTTTTATAAGAAGAAAAAAAAAATTTTCATTCTCAGATTGAGAAAGTAAATGAGTTCCTTGCTCGCGCTCTCATTCTCGACTCCAAATAGCGGATGAAGATTCACCATTTTCAGTTTTGTACTACGGTTTTGTTAACCCTGTCGATCGTCGCTCGAGGGTTTAAAATATCGAATGAGACTTTTTTTTTTTTTTAGTCCTCCTGCCTTTTATGCTATACAAACATACATACTTTGCGGATCGAAAAGTATCGGTAGGTATCGAAAAATTTCGATGTCGAAAAAAATGAAAATATATCTATATTTAAAAAATATCCATGTACATCCCACGTCGTTCTAGATTCGCACGAGAAAATGGCCGCAATTCTGATGCGCATTTCGAGAAATAATAAACATGAAAATTGCTACGTTTGCTGACGTTAATTGTAACGAATATTGGCCGGAAGTTCAAACAAGTTTCACGGTTAAAAATTCAAGACGCGTCTGTCACTTTTACTTAAGGAGTGCATTCACGCACGGCTTTTATAGGTTGCATGTCAGCAAATAGTTTTTTTATTAATGAAATCCGCCAATACGGCAGTCGCAAAGTATAAATATTTCATTAAAACAGTAAATCTACTACTACTACTTTTCCTTATCCGCACCCAATGGTGCATATGGCACTGAACACCAGGATACCGGTGCTCACACGAGTTTTGGTGTAGTAATTACTAATAATAATTGATCGGGGGGTAGTAAACTAACATTACCCTACCACTGTTAATTTGGGCCGACTCTGGTTGGTTTGGGTGATGGAAACAAATGACAATTGTAATACATAAGCCGAGACAGTCAGTGGTACTAAGGGGCAATGAAGCATTTGTTCGCCGTACATAATCGTAAATTCATCGATTATTTTTATCACAAACTATCTTTAAATCGCGGTTTAGCTTTTGTTGAAAAAAAATCGGGTAGAGTTGTTGCTGTGTAGCTCAAGCACGATAACTATCGATCGTAGTTAAAAGCGTGCTAATCACGTGCTGCTAACGCTAACGATTTGAGCGATCATAATGACATTAACCGTTCAATACCGCGATCGCTGAGCCGATTCATTGACGATCTGAGCCGAGGGGAAGCCGATCTACGCTATATCGCGCGGCCTTACGTCAACGCTCAAATCATCGCGCTTGTCGGATTTTTTTATTATGTCGACTGCTTTTCTCAAATATTTGGCTTGCCGACAGCTAAAACCGAGCTGACTGAAAATTACTAATAAAGATTGAAATGAAGATTTGTGCGAATAAGATATATCTCGGAAATGGCTCGCGACTAGTATGCGCTCGTTTAATAATCCCGATCGATAACACTTTAACGCGTGTTCCATTGTGATCGCGAAAACGTTAAACATCCATGGGTAAGAAATCGTTATCACGTCTCGCTTATTTCCGAGTCCGGTCATGATCTGTGATCGAGCAACTGGACTGAAAAAAGACGCGATAGTCTTTAAAGCAGTCTAGGGAAAGGGTGGGGCTTTCAGGGCACTGCATTGGTACACCAAGTACAGTGTCTTGATAATTTATTACGTGAAGGCAAGATGATGAGACGAATAAACATATAATAACAAAACTCGTAGTACAACCCGAAAAATGGTGATCTACATCCATATTTGGAGTCTAATGTGTAACGTGACTTTTGAATTTAAGCTTAAAAACAATATTTTTCTTCTTCTTAGAAAAAGCTTTCATTCGTACCGCAGATTAAGTGAAATTGGCACAAATTCTTATTTAAAATGAGCATTTGGAGATCCACAAACTGCCTCCAGGCCAAGCCAATCGGCCGCCAGCTCCCACGCATCCCTCCCAACCAAGTCCACGTCCCGCAGGTATCTGACGCAAACCGCCGTCGAATTTGTCAACAGTAGACGGACGGGGACACCGAGAACCTGATGCCTTGTAAAATAGGCAAGCATGGCTCTCGGGAGGGCATGCGTAGTATATGGCCTAGCCAGCCGAAACGCCTTCGCCGGATGACAGTAGATAACAAGGGTAGCTGTGTCCGTTGCCTCACCTCTGTGTTCCTTACAAAGTCAAACCACCGCACACCTAAAATTCTTCTAAGACACCTAATCTCTGCACTCAGAAGTCTGCTATCTTGGGCCCTGGTTAGGTGCCACGATTCGCAGCCAATAAACGAGAACAGGTGTGATGCAGGAGTTATAAAGGCGGCATTTTGTTTTAACCGAGTAAATATCCGATCTCCAGTCATCCACCTTTTCATACTGTTGAATGCGCCGCCGCTACTCCAAGCCGCACTCCCAGTTCTTTTGCGAACTCTGCCGTTTCTGTCATGTACGCTCCTAGGTATTTGAAGCTCTCGACCCTTATAATTTTTTGAAATTTTTTTTTTTCGTATTTCTAATTTTCTCGAAAATTTTTACTGGCTCCAAATAAAAAATTAACAAAATTCGACTCCTAATATGACGTAGATTCACTGGTTTTCCGCTTGTACATCGAGTTTTGTTACGCCATGTAAATAAGTGAGGTTACGAACACAGCAAGCTTATATTTCAACTGATTCGTGATTTCGGATGCTTGTCTACTGCACAAGGTATCAGGTTGCCGGCGTCCTAGACGTCCACTGCTGTCAATAAATCAGTGGTGGACGTTAGATGTACGGGCCGTGGACCTGCCATGGGAAGATGCACAGAAATTGGACGCTTAGCTTGAAGGAAATTTGTGTTTTTTTTGTGCTTCACATGGAAGGGGATATACGACGATACCAATAGGTTTGCAGTTAACGTCAAAACTACAGGACGTGAACTTGCATTGGCTGGAAAGATGTACAGGATCTGGCTGCCGATCGCGTTAGCTTGCAGGCAGTATATTAATGCGATCTCTCAGGCGAATGTTGTGGTAAGACTATGTATGATAGTGTTACAAATGTCGAAATTAGAGCAGAGTGCAAAGCTGAGATAAGCATTATCGACAAAATCAAGAAAGGGCTTTTTACGATGGTTTGGTCATGTTTGGAGCGACGTGAGTGTTGAAGGAGAACGGCTAAAAAGGAAGTTTAAATGCAAGTGTGTTTGGATGTAGAAGCCGCGGAAGGCCGAGAAAGACATGGCATGGACATGTGAAAAGTAGTCGGAATAATCGAGGTTTATGTGCATGAGAAGAATGCTATGAATGCTAGAGGAAGCATAAAGGAAGTCTGTCAGGACAGAGTGTATGGCGTTTCTATCCTCTCTTGCCTTCTCCCTACTGGGAAATGGCGTGATGGTTAGTTAGTTAGTTATTTAGGATATACAACGAAGATTAGGTTTATTTGAAAAAATATTAATATTCATATTATGAGTTCGAAATTCCCAATTCAAAGTCCGGAAGTCTATTGATCTAATCTTGTCAAACGAAAAATTGTCTGCCATATTAAATTTGACTGAAAGGCGTCATTTAAGTATTCATAATGCGTCCATTTTATGTTAATATCTACTCCAGCAGACTTCGCGTCTAGTCCCTGTAAAGGGTATGCAGATAAAGAGATATCACCTGGTAATAAAAAAATTGTAGTTTATTGAACTTGGCAACTATTCATGTAGCCCTTGACGTTTACTATGAAAACTAAAAATGTGAAACATAGAAGCGAGACCGAATTATGACGTCACGGGAGCCACGACAAATAATAGTGTTGCGTTTTCGTGAACGGGTATTTTTTAACAATTTTGTTTTGAAAATTATGAATGAAAACATTGTTTTACAACATCCATATTGATTTTAATAATAATATTAAATATTTAAAACAACATTTTGAGTGTGTCCAAATACTTGTAGACAAAAACTGGATTTCACCCATTACGGGCTAATAATTACAATTTGAGATCTCAACAGAGACGAGAAGTTTGGAAGGGAATATGGATATCTAGGCGTTAACAGGGCTTTATGACCTGTCATTAATGGGTGAAGTGGATTTTTGATGTATTACAACATTGGACCCATTTCAAAATGTTGTGATATCCAAATTGCCAATGGTAAAACTTATTGCATAACAAATTGAAGATTCACTTCAGTGTTCACCTGTGAAGCGTCGATATAATTCGGTAAGAATCTCACTTGCAATGATAAGGTTTCTGCTAGATGCTTAAAATTCTCTCAATGGATGACAGAGAGTGTTCACATCAAGTCGCGAGATTTTACTGTATATGCGCAGATAGAGATGTCAATAACTAGCTGAAATGGAGGGTTGTATCCTACATCTAATGGCCACGTGATTGCCATAAAAAAAAAAATGAAATTGCAATTCCCTTAACAGATTCTCACGTCTCATAGTTGAGTTCTCAAATTGAATGTTAAATATTTTTGTGGTTTTACATCGAGTGGCCATTGGGACTTAAGCCAACGCCCTGGTAAATACAAACTGTAAACGCCTAGATATCCATATTCCTTTTTCAAACTTCTCGTCTCTTGAGATTCAAATTATTAAAAAATTACAATATTTTATTTAAATAAATTATTTACAAATTTTACAAAACAAAGGAATGATAACTATTTTAAGATGCCATAGACGAACTGGAATTGCCACGTTTGCTAAAAAAACTTGAAATGATGACCGTAAAGCAAAGAATAGTTTGTATAATGTAAACTAATTTTTATTTTTAAAGTAAAAAACAAAAAAATGCTCCCCGGATATTTGAAACAAAAATTTTTAAGCTACAACCAAGACAGTCATAACTATGAGACTAGGAATCGAAGAAACTTTCGTCTCCCAAAGTATAGATTAGCGGGAACACAAAACAGTTTAATTTATAAAGGACTAAAGGAATACGAAAAATTGCCAGATGAAGTTAAAATGTAAAAAGAGTTTTTTAAAAATTTAGTTAAAAAAATGTGTAAAATATATGTTTTAATAAAAGTATAGTGTGGTGTAAAATCAAAATAAGTAGTTTATAGTCAAATGTTTAGAAATAATGATATTTTAATTAATTACTAGCTGTATCAAAACTGTTTTTTTTTATAGCTAAATAAAAAAAAATTATACAATACTTAATAAGAAATCAATGTTTAAATATTTTTCTTTTCGTAAAAGTGATACCACAAAGTGAAATTTTTTATCATTCATTCCGGTTCTGGATGGACAAACTTGCTGCCAACATAAAATTTGTACCCAATAACGGAAAAACCAAAATAAGTCTAACAAGGCTGTCAGCCTGTCTGGACTGAGATCTAAAGATTCTCAAGGGTAAGTATAAAATTATTATCAAATTAGGTTTTTCTGAAATACTCAGAGGAAGGGAGAAACCAACTGAAAACATCAAAGACCTGAAATTCATGAAAGTTATCCGAAAACGAAGCGGTTTCCAAGAATCAGAAATGCTAGGTTTATTCATTACGTTTTAAAGCAGAATACCAGTTTCATGATTGGTCGTTTCGAAACGTGGTTACTTTGATTTAGTTTAAACTATTTGTAGTATTTTTTTTAAGAAAGTGGACCGCGTTCCATTGCGCGGTTTTAATATGAACACAATCTGAATACTATTTAACAAACTTCTATCGCAAAACAAGATTGCCGCCATTCAGTCTCCCTATGAACAGCTGTTAACATTTTAAATGGACAGTTGAGATATCTGTATCATTATCTGTGCTTGCCGCCAGTCGTCGTTTATATAGATTTTTGATTTTTTTGTTATCACCTGGATAATATGTAACTACTGCGCCGTTAGCCATCTGTTTTATGACGTCACAAATTGCAAAAATGATCACTTAGTATACATAGTATTTTGGCGCGGTATTTTTACCTGACATGTTTAAGATCCCTGTATCTAACTATCGAAACAGGACCTCTGATTTGAAAAAAATATTATTTTAATAAGTATTTTTGAATGATACCTTTTCTACTTGCGTCGATATAATATATGGTTTTGCTGTTACTGTTATAATTCACTTTATTGTTTCTTTAGGTTTTATGTTTTCATTGGATTGGTTCTGTTTTTGTATATATATTGTGTTATTTTGTGATCTATGATGTCAGTGTCAGTGCGTATTAGAAATAAATGAATATGTGTTTTTTATTTGTCCCTAAATGAGTTTATTGTTAAAACTCCTAGGGAGCATTAGATTGAAAAGAAAAAGAATTCTTTTAATTTTTTTTTCCTATGTAATGTTTATTTTTAATCTAAAAAAAAAAAAAAAAACGTTTTATTTTCAAACAATAACTTAATAAAATTTTTAACTAAGTTAATAGTATTTATTTAAAAGAAAATACTTTATAAAATTAGTGGATTTAATATTGTGAAATTAGTAACCAGAAATAAGACTAATCATTTACGAGTCATTTAATCAAATTAACTGTGGACATTGCACTGATGTGTAAAGTCAATGCATCGCTCTTGCAAGAGGAATGGTGCAAATGTTTTAATAGTGGTGTAAAGCTATAGGAAAATCTAGATGGGGAACGGCTTATAACCGACGTTAACGATTTCTCACCAGTAGCTCAATCACAGATGATTATCGACGTGCTTAAAAACGTGCTAAGCATTTGACCAATCACAATTAACATACGTTCATATCACGGTCGCGTTGCCAAGCACCATAGATGAAAGGCATACTTTGACAAATGTTTCGTTTTATAAATTTAAATAAAATAAATGGCATGATAAATTGTTAACAAACAATTAAAACTAACTATATAAAAACTAAATTATTTTACTTTACTTACAGCTTTGGCGTATTTTCCATATTTAAAGCGGTAATTAATAATCCCGATCGATAACTTTTTACGCATGTTCCATTGTGATCGCGAAAACGTAAAACATCCACTGGTAAGAAATCGTCATCACGTCGCTTATTACCACGTCGATAGTTATCTGTGATTGAGCTACATGGATGTTTAACGTTTTCGCGATCACAATGGAACATCCGTTAAAAGTTATCGATCGGGATTAATTACCGCTTTAAATATGGAAAATACGCCAAAACTGTAAGTAAAGTAAAATAATTGTATAGAGTTTTAAATGTTTGTACAATTTATCATGCCATTTATTTGCTTTAAATCAATTTGAGAAAGCAAGCGAATAAAACGAAACAATTGTCAAAGTATGCCTTTCATCTATCTACAATAGTCGACAATTATCTGTGATTGAGCTACTGGGCTACCAAGCGGTCGCGGGTTCGGTTTCCTAATGGATCAATATAAAATATTCATTTGCATATAATTTTTCACACTAAAATTACTTGATCATTTTGTCTTCATTCAATCAATCATCAAGATTCACTGCGCTTGGATGTACAAATGCAGTGCCATATGCACCATTGGATCACATCTTGCCTTCATGGAATATACGATCAATACAGGATACACTGCACTTAGTGTAGGTACCTTTTTTTTAACCGCATCCTATGGTGCATATTAATAGGGTTCTTCCCGATAGCATGAATATCCTTGAAAACGTTATAAATATTTTGTTTTCATTTATAAATTTATGTTTTAAAAACACGAAAATACGAATGATTTTTAACGCCCGTTATTGGCTAATGACGTCATTCCCGTTCACCGTGAAAGGCGTGAAATTCATTCCGTAGTGAGCGCCCATATTGCTGTAAAGTCACACCGCATGCACGCCAAATGGAGGATTTTGCGAGCGATTTGAAAAAGTGCTATTTCGAACCGCGCTAGAAAGTTCATATGACATCGTAAAAATTTTTGAAAAATCCCTTGATATTGTAATTTTTCAATCAATTTTTTGAAATCAAAAATAAAAAATCGGAAAGAACGCAATTGGTATAACAAATGCATTAATATACGTATTGGAAGATGACCAGATTTACGCATTAGTGCCAGTAAAAAAAATACTCAAAACATGACAATTTTCTTTTCGCGTTTTCAGAACCGTTTTGCCACCCCTATCGTATATGGATAAAATTTACCTAAATTCCTTTAAAGCCTAGCGCACTAAAGTTCCGAAAATTCACGTACATTTCCTGTGAATCTTAGGTTTAAAACACCAATATCTAAAGGAAAAACGTGCCCGTAAAAGCCTGAGAGGTTTCGCAATCTAATTAAAATAAATCACCGGAGTAACGGTCCTTTTTAGGTAACACATAGATTTTAACTCTTACTTGTTACTTTAAAAATTATTGTATAAGAAAGTAAAGGTTTTTTATAGAAATCACGAGTAAACACATTTAAAAAAAATATTTGCATGCTTCTTTAAATATTTATGTCCATATTATTACATATATAAACGAATAAATTTACAATAAGTAAGGAATAACGGTCCTTTTAAGGTAACACAGATTTTAACTCTTACTTGTTACTTTAAAAATTATTGTACAAGAAAGTAAAGGTTTTTTGTATAAAGAAAATCACCGAACCAGTCCAAGGTATCACACATGAAATATTAATATGTAAATAAATATTTCATGAATGCAGTTGAAATGCGATCTCTCAGGCGAATGTGTGGTAAAACTATGTACGATAGGTGCTACACTAATGTTGAAATTGGAGCAGAATGCAAAGCCGAGATAAGAATTATCGACAAAATTAAGAAAGGTCTTTTACGTTGGTTCGGTCATGTAGAGCGAATGGATGATGAAAGAACGGCTAAAAATATATATGATGCGACTGTGCCTGGATGTACAAGTCGAGGAAGGCCGAGAAAGACATGGCGTGATCAAGAAAAACAAGTGCTTGAAAGTGGGCTTGAAGGTAGTCGGAATAATCGACGTGCGTGCATGAGAAGATGTATGAATGTGGAGGAAGCAAGAGAAGTATGCCAGGACAGATGGCATTCTATCCTCTCTGCCTTTCCCTTCGGGGAAATGGCGTGATGGTTAGTTAGTTAGTTAATATTTCATGTTGACCCCCTAAGGGAATCGAACCTGCGACCTCATACACGGTAGCCAAATGCGCCACCACTATTCAACGAGGCGGACAAGTGCATAACTTTAAATTTATTTTATGACTCAATTTTACTTCTTAACATATTCAGTACGCTTTGTACTTTGATAAAAATTTAACACTTTCTTCTTCTGGTCGTAAAAATCTATTTATTTAAATTATGTGTTATTACCTGCTACGTAAGAACACCCTTTTTTGGTATCGTTGCTTTACCCCAAAAACATAGTATGTGCGCATTTATTTTAAAGAATCAAAAAGCGTGCATGGGAAGATGCGTGACTGTGGAGGAAGCAAGAGAAGTATACCAGAGTGGCGTGGCGTTCTACCGTCTCTGCCTACCGCTTCGGAGAAATGGCGGGATTGCTGGTTAGTTAGTTTAGAAGGAATGAAAGAAAAAAACAAAATATAGTATCAGATATTATTGATATCCCAACAGATACAGAGAAACTCTGGAAACGAATGTGGATTATCTATACGTTTGTAGGACTTATGACCTGTCATTGGCTGGGTTAAGTGGCCACTGGATGTATTACAACATTCCCCATTCCGCCCATCATCTGATAATCATATGTATATGACAAATTTTTGAAATTTTCTAATATTTCGAGTTTCTCTGTCTCTGTTGGGATATCAATAATATCTGATATTAGCCCAGCATCCAGTTATTTGTCTACAAGTATTTGTACACATTCATAACGTTGTTAAAATATAGTTTTTTCAATTATTTCATTCATCAAATCACACCATGAATCGCACTATAAGTAAATAAATATTAACTAACTAACCATCACGCCATTTCCCCGTAGGGGTAGGCAGAGAGGATACAACGCCATACCACTCTGTCCTGACATACTTACTTTGCTTCCTCTACATTCATACATCTTCTCATGCACATACGCCGATTATTCCGACTTTTCACGTGACCACTTTCAAGTACTTCAAGTACATGCCATGTCTTTCTCGGCCTTCCGATTCGGCTTCTACATCCAGGCACACTTGCATTTCAACTTCTTTTGGCCGTTCTTTCATCACTCATTCGCTCCACATGACCAAACCATCGTAAAAGCCCTTTCTTAATTTTGTGGATAATGCTTATCTCAGCCTTGCACTCTGCTCTAATTTCGACATTTGTACACCTATCACACATAGTCTTTTACCACACATAGATCGCAATTAACAGCATTCAGCCTACTTTCATCCTTCTTTTTCCAACACCACGCTTTATTACCATACATAAGGGTAGGTACCAGAACTCCGTTGTGTACTGCCAATTTGTCATGTTAGAATTTCTATGATCAAGTATATGTAGCCTGCATGGGTTGGTTAAAACAAAAACTACCATTAAATGTTGAGTAAATTTGTATTTTGTAGCGTTTTTACTAAGGACCTAAAAATATTCCCTACATCGAGAAGTGAGAACGGGACAAAACATCTAATAATTTAATATTAAACACCCATTCAGTGCGCGGAAAAGGGATGCATGATGGTTTGAATTTTAGAAGTTAGAATAAATTCAACGTAATGAGCGAGACCAACACACGAATCTCCCCTCACTTTTCGCAAGTAAGAGCGGGACGGGAGACGGCCAGAACAGGTGTTTCGTTATTGGCCGGCAGGTGCGCGGGAATATAAATTCAAATTTGGAAACCGGGTTCCAAAATTGAACCGCGAATCGGCTTAGGGAATGTTTTTTTTATCCTTTAATAATAAATAAGAGAAATCTGAATTGAAAAAAATGGTGGACGTTTGCCACCATAAAGCATGGCGATGAGTTCAAATCTATACATGGAGTAATAAAACTCGTAGTACAACCCGAAAACTGGTGAATCTACAACATATTTGGAGTAATGTGTAATGACTTGTATCTGAGCTTGAAATTTTTTTTTTCTTCTTGTTAATATTTTCATAAGTAAATAATAATAATAATAATAATAAACGTGTTTATTCCAGCATAACTAAGCAGTTAGTGCAATACTTAGTTAGCCATAGCATAGGTAGAATACAATTATTAATCACAATAAAAAATAAAAAAGCTAAAAATAAGGTAGAATAAATAGAAGGTAGAATAGGTAGAATAAAAATAAATGGTAGAATACAATCATTAATCACAATAAAAAATAATAAAGCTAAAAATAGGTAGAATAAATAGAAGGTAGAATAGGTAGAATAAAAATAAATGGTAGAATACAATCATTAATCACAATAAAAAATAATAAAGCTAAAATAAGGTAGAATAAATAGAAGGTAGAATAGGTAGAATAAAAATAAATAGGTAGAATACAATCATTAATCATAATAAAAAAATAATAAAGCTAAAGATAAGGTAAATAAAAGAAGGTAGAATAGGTAGAATAAAAATAAATAGGTAGATACAATCATTAATCACAATAAAAAAATAATAAAGCTAAAAATAAGGTAGAATAAATAGAAGGTAGAATAGGTAGAATAAAATAAAAAAAATAAATTGCAGAATAAGTTAAATTGTCCAAACTTTTATTTTAATTCGAATTTTGAGCTATTGTTTTCTTCGTGAAGAGTATTAATTTGAAGAAAAAAAATGATATTTTGATAACCATTTGCAAAAAAAATATAGAAAAAAATAATAAATAAGTACTTATGTACTCAATTTTCTCGAAAACTAGGTCATATCAATTTAGGGTTAAACACGTAGCTTAACGTTACACAAACTTTAAGCTTTATAAACTCATGATTTTAACTGCATTAAGTTATGCTTCGTAAAGCTAATCTTCAAGCTTCATAAGGCTAAGCTTTAAGCTTCATAAAATAAGTTTTGAGCTTCATGGACCAAGCTTTAAGCATTATAAAAATAAGTTTTAAGCTTCATGTACTAAGCTTTTAGCTTCATAAAATAAGTTTTAGGCTTCATGTACTTAGCTTTAAGCTTTATAAAATAAGTTTTAAGCTTCACAAAGCTAAGCTTTAAGCTACTGAGTAGTAATTTTAAGCTTTAAGATTCATAATATAAGCTTTAAGCTTCATGAAGCTAAACTGTAAGCTTTATAAAAAGTAACTTTAAGCTTTATAAAGCTAGGGTTTAAGCTTTATAAAGCTAAGCTGTAAGCTATATAAATAGTAACTTTAAGCTTTATAAAGCTAAGCTTTAAGCTTCATAATGCTAATCTTACAAAGTCAAGCTTCCACAAAGAAAACATATGTATACTTAATGAAGTTTCATAATGTGAAGCTGTGTTCTTTTGACTTTATTAAGTCAAGTTTCATATAGCCAAGCTTTAAGCTTAATAATGCTAACTCTAAACATTCAGTTTCCCAAAAAAATAAACGTCAAAAATTTGATGGCCACTTTTTCAATTCTCGTTTTCCCAGAGGCGGATCGCATCGCCAGCGAACAGCTGCCACAGCTCAGAACTCCCGATAATCCCCCTAACGCACGTCCGGTGACTCGTGCCACATCTTGTCACAACTGACGGGAAAAAGCAACTCGGGTTTTGATAAGGGTCCGCATAAAATAGCGAGAAATACGCGTTTTTCGCTCTTCACGATCTGTTTGATGCCGACTTCGCATTGTGTAATAATATGTTTTGTTTTGTTTTACAAAAATATGAGCATAAAAAACAATAAATTTGAAAATGTATTTCTCTAAAGATGGATTCGGACACAGCAACCCTTGGTATCTTCTGTCATCCGGCGAAGGCGTTTCGGCTGGCTAGGCCATATACTACGTATGCCTCCCGAGAGCCGCCACCATGCTTGCCTATTTTACGAGGCATCAGGTTCTCGGCGTCCCGGTCGTCCACTGTTGACAATTCGTCGGCAGTTTGCGTCAGAGCTGCGGGACGTGGACTTGACTTGGGAGGATGCGCGGAAGCTGGCGGCCGATCGCTTGGCCTGGAGGCAGTTTGTGGATTCCATATGCTCCACATAGGGAGCGGATATGGTATAATGAATTTCTCTAAAGATGTAACAGTTCTGAGTGAAATCAGTGCGAGAAAAACATCCGTAGCGTAATGGCTAAGACGCTGGACTCACGGTACAGATGTTCCGGGTTCAATTCCCGGTGAGAACACAACAAATAAAAAGTTATTTTTATCAAGCCTGGGTGTGACTTGATTGGGCCTCCTGGCCTGTTGAGGTGGTTAAATAAAAATAAATAAATACATATAAGTAAGTAATATGAAAATATTAAAATTATTAAGATGGTAAGGACATTGAAAGAAGGGTTAGTGCCGAAAACAGAGTTAATGGCGCCTTGAAAGCGATAGTGGCAAATAAGAACTTATCGAAATGAGCAAAATTGGCAGTACACAACGGAGCTCTGGTACCAACCCTTATGTATGGTAGTGAAGCGTGGGGTTGGAAAAAGAAGGATGAAAGTAGACTAAATGCTGTTGAAATACAATCTATATGTGGTAAGACTATGTATGATAGGTGTACAAATGTCGAAATTAGAGCAGAGTGCAAGGCTGAGATAAGCATTATCGACAAAATTAAGAAAGAGCTTTTACGATGGTTTGGTCATGTGGAGCGAATGAGTGATGAAAGAACGGCCAAAATAAGTTTAAATGCAAGTGTGCCTGGACGTAGAAGCCGAGGAAGGCCGAGAAAGACATGGAATAATCAAGTACGACAAGTACTTGAAAGTGGACATGTGAAAAGTCGGAATAATCGGTGTTCGTGTAGAAGATGTATGAATGTAGAGGAAGCCGAGGAAGTATGTCAGGACAGAGTGGTATTGCGTTCTATTCCTTCTGCCGTTGCATTTATACACCGAGTGTCATGAATCTTGATCAGTCGTAAAATGAAGTCAATATGATCAGTCTTACACTTCAGCGCCAGCCGAAGACATCACATTTGAAATATTTTTGTAATAAAAAAATATAAGTATGTAAAAAGTTTTTCATGCTAACGCGATGCGATTCCGCGACTTCATGCACAGTAGCCCGGCGTGCTGACCACTACACTACGAAGCGGACAGCACTGTTATTAGCAGAAAATCTTAAAAGTATATTTCAAGGATGCGTGCTGTAAGTCAAAACGTTATAAGTATGTTACAAACGTCTCTTTTTGGTACATAATTGGCAATTATGTGCCATGACAAAATAAAAAAAAGTATATAAGTACTTACTTATTTTGGTATCAAATAATGGATCATTATAAAAAATAATACGAGCCTTGCTTTATTTACTAGGGTTTTTATTTAACTTACTTTTTTTACTTCGGTCATGTAGAGCGAATGGATGATGAAAGAACGTCTAAAAAAATATATGATGCAACTGTGCCTGGATGTAGAAGTCGTATGAATGTGGAGGAAGCAAGAGAAGTATGCCAGGACAGAGTGGTGTGGCGTTCTATCCTCTCTCTGCCTACCCCTTCGGGAAATGGCGTGATGGTTAGTTAGTTTTTTACTTCTCAATTTTTTTGACGTGATAACGTCTAATAAATCGATGAACGCCGGCTGCACGCACGAAAAAGCATGACTCATTGTCACGTTCCGCCTGAGCCGAGTGTGCAAGCGAGAGCGCGGAACAAGCGATAGAGAGGCACGATCGGCCTCAGCGTTCGGTTTGTGACGCATCTATCTCTCTTCCACTCCATCGGCCGATGCGTCCGAGTAGAAGGGAGACAGCAGCCGAAAGTAATCTTTAACGAAATACTTGCCGAACGGATTGTAAGACTGTTTGGATTTCAGTATTTGAATTAACGAGTGCAAAAAAAAGGTTAATTTATGGAAAAAAAAAAATTCAATTAACTCCTGCTTTGTATTATACAAAATAATGATAATTCAGTAATAATAATTCAATTCAATTCAATTCATAAAAGTATGCTATTTTTCATCAATGTTTTCTTATGACGTTATCACGTAAAATTATCGTCCGTAAACCGACTTTACAGACAGCCAAAAGTTTTTTTTTTGTCTTTTTTTCAAATCAGTCTCTATATTCAAATCGGCTAAGCAGATTCGATCGCTAACTACTTCTGGTAATATGTTATTGATGGGTCATTTTATAATTGTGATTGACAATTTTAAAAGAGAATTTCTCGGAAAAAAGAGTGGGATAATTTGCATTGTACATATACGGGGACTTAACTATTGGTTCAGAAGAAGAAGGGACCAAAGAATATACGAGGATATTAGAACTTGGAAATCTTCACTAAAATACGAAAATGAGTTATTGACTTTGAACAAGAATTTCAGAGAAGTGACATTCCATACTTGTCTATTTACTCACTACGTCACCAATAGGCTTCTACGTCATCACTAGACATCTTCGTCACACGTTTCGCCTTAGTGCTGGAGTCTTTAGACGGTGGAATTTGATAATATGTGGTGTTGTGAAATTAACCCAATGAAGCGAATATTTTTAGAAAATTGTATCGAAATGCCCCTTCTATACATGATATTGTCGGTCAATATTGAAGGACCATTTTTTTTTGGTAAATTAAAAATGTAAACTTAGATTTTCTGTGAATCCAGAAAAATAAAAAATAAAATTACAAGAACGTCGGTGCAATCCGTTTATTAATCGGATATTTAATAAGCGAGATACAACCATTTAAAGTTTGATTTTTGTTTTTCAATCTAATGCTCCCTAGGAGTTTTTACAATAAACTCATTTAGGGACAAATAAAAAAACACATATTCATTTTATTCTAATACGCACTGACATCGCTTAGATCACAAAATAAACACAATATATACAAAAAACAGAACCAATCCAATGAAAACATAAAACCTAAAGAAACAATAAAGTGAATTATTACAGTAACAGCAAAACCATATATTATATCGACGCAAGTAGAAAAGGTATCATTCAAAATAATTATTAAAATAATATTTTTTCAAATCAGAGGTCCTGTTTCGATAGTTAGTACAGGGATCTTAAACATGTCAGGTAACAAATTAAATTCGGAAAATGCCATGTATTTTAGAGATCTTGTACCGAATTTGGTTGTATTTGCTGGTTCTAAATGTATTTTGTTGCGTGAACGGGTGTTGTGCTGATGAACGTCTCTATTAAAAGTGGTCTCGATGTTTGTGTGCATTGAATCAAAAATTGACAGATTAATTATCAGATTTACGAATGGATTGCAGTGATGGTTTTGTAATGCCCGCTGTATACTAGACAGTTTCTTGTTCAGAAAACTACACAGTTTCTTGTTTCAGAAAACTGTGCAGTCTGTCAAACTTCTGTCAAAAGACACGCTAAATATATGTGTATTTATTGAAACGCGATTGTAAGTTATTATCGTATGTTTGCTCTCAGGAAATTGTATATTTTAGCTAATAATGTAAATATGTTATTGGTTTTTTTTTTTAATTTTTTTAAAAGCAAACAATAAACCAATGTCTACTTAAACGTTTACATAAAAAAACATTAACTGTCATGTCAGCTTAAATCTGACATAAGCACGCAGTTTTTTAAACAGTTTTCGTTGTATACGGGACCGTTTTCAGACTGCATAGAAAACTGCGCAGAAAACTGTCCCGTATATAGCGGGCTTAATTCATTGCCTTATTTTTCTGAATTCACAGAAAACTTCCGTTTTCTAGCCCATTTTGTATTTGACTGTTGCCTTTATTCTCCTGGTTCTCGATCGGTTATAATAAAATCCGTCTAAACCACCCACACACCGCCGATTCAACGTTAATTCATGTCAATATCGCTTCATACGCGATGTGCAATCGGCCTCAATGTACGAATCAACGTATATCGAATTAGCCGTAACTAAAATCGGCGCATGATTCCCGATGGCTTATTTTATTGAGATTTTCACATAAAAATATTTTATTTGTGATTCCTTGGACCGGCGCCGAAGCGTAAGACTGATCATATTTGCCTTCATGTGACAAATGATAAAGATTCAATGCACTTGGTGTGCCACTGCAGTGCCCTATGCACCATTGTGTGCGGATAAGGGAGGGTAGTATGAAGTTTTTTTATGATTTTTGTCAAAAACTTCCTGGGCCCTGATTCTTTGTTAAATATATTGCGTTTTTGACGTCATCACGTCTTCGAAAAAAAAATCGAAATAGAATAGAGATTTTCCGTTAGACCAGTGTCTGTGTCTCTTGTGTGTGTCTCTTCATGTCTACGATACGGTGTTAATATGCCGTTTACAATTTTTTAAATTTTAAAATAAAAAAATAAAATTACTTGTGCAAAAAAGCATAGTCAATTATGCTTGAAGTACTCTATGAATGCAGAAGGAAGAATTTCATACAAAACCTTAAGAAATCTCAAACTTTAAAAGATCATATCTCGCTTATTAATCATCCGATTTACAAACGGATTGGAATGATGGTTTTTTGTTTTTTTTTAAAAAAAAATTGCATTCACAAAAAGTGCAAAAAGCATGTAATTAAAAGTATTTTGAAAAAGAAATAAGAAATTAAAACCTGCTAAAATCGGTACTACATTGTGGTCTTTCAATCGCGCAACTTTTATCACTACTACTTCTACTTTCCCTTACAATGTACACCAAGTGCAGTGTTCTTGATCATTTTACTACACGAAGGTAAGATGATCATTCTTTCGCTTCAGTTCCAGTCATCAGTATCCATATTCCAGTATCACACATGAAATATTAATATGAAAATCACATGTAAATCAATATTTCATGATGATCCCCTACGGGAATCGAACCGTGACCTCACGCACGGTAGTCAAATGCACAAACACAATGCAACGAGGCTGCCATCACATGACGTCATAAACGCGAGATATTTCACAAAGAACCGACCCCCAGAACTGTAACCTAATCCATCCTGTAAGTAAAAATTACATTTTTTCCGTTGAAGTGAAAGGAAATTACAGTTTTCCAGCTTCCAGACAGCGTAACAGGCTCCCCGGGGGCTGGATTATTCCAGAATTCCAGAGAATACCCCATCCCTTATTCCTGAGAACAGTATTTCTCCAGGGAACTGATACACATATTAGGAAAATGTAATATTAAGCTGCCAACGGAGCTAATGAAAATCCTCGTGAAGGAAACGCGTCAGTTAAAGAAGGCCAATCTTATCCCCACCCAATGTTGCATAGGGCACTGCATTGGTACACCAAGTGCAGTGTATCTTGATCATTTTATTACGTGAAGTAATATTCGTCACAGTGGTGCAAACACGTATTGGTTAAGTACTGCAAATAGATTAGAGCGCAGTACCTCTTTTTTTTCCATAATTTAATTGCACTGGCAATACGCCTTGCGAGACACGATCCTTCTTTTTGCCTCGGACGGCGATACAAGATGGCGGAAATGGAGCAAACGCCCGTCACCGCCAAATCAAAGTTATAGTTCAAATTGGTTTTTAAAAAAGGATTCGTCTAGCGACGAATCCTTTTTTTTTCAATTCCCCCTTATTTTTATATTAGATGCCTCATCATAGTTCTTGTAATACAAGAATTATCTATTTCATTAGTATGCAATTTGATATTCTTCTCTTAACATGATGGACCAAGGGACGACTCCACAGGGAGATATATTGTGGTTCTGCATGCATTTATTGTGCTCTACCCGCCAAGTAGAGGCCCAATTCGGATTCCTGTACAACATTATATGTCATACAATTTTGGAGACTACGGAAACGCCGCATGGATCTCTGACGCGAAGGAACAACCGCAAGAAGTACATTTACTGATGCCACACCGGGACCACGTGCGGAGGAGCCATAATACCAATCGGGTTGCTGAAGATTACGCTACGCTTTGAACCATCGGTCTACGCAATTTCTGCTATGATAGAAATCCGAATTAGTTGAATCCCTCGTCAGCTTGTAATTTATGTATTGTAATATTTTCATTCTTTGCCATCAGTTAGTAAAAGTGTTATTTGGCTGGAACTCGTAAAATCATTGATATTTGCCCGATTATGTTTCTTATTTATAATATTTGCAGAATGCGACAGCCCGCATTCCTTGGTTGGTTAGAAATTGTATCTGAAAGAATTTTGTTTCCCCTTTTGAAGGGCGAGATTGGAAAGATTCCAATCTGCAGCTATCCAGTTAAGCTCATATCTTAATTTACATAAATTCTGCATCTAAATGTTATAAAGGATAATAAATTGTAGTGAGCATCCATTGGAATGAAAGAAAGTGTAAAAGTCTAGTTTGTTTGAGATGTTATTTGATAAAAAATTTAGTTGGTTAATGACTGTGAAGTTTTCCTAGAAAGTTCACAGCATATTTAGTATAATTATATATAAATGGCTGTCTCGTTTATGTTAACTCTACCTTACTATTAAATTACTTTGTTTATATCACAATATTGAGTTTCATTCTGGTTCGATGGCCCGTCCCAAGGAGTATAAGGTGGAAGAGGTGTTTAGGAGACTAAGGGGTTAAGTCTCATATATTATTTTGGAGCATTTATTTTGTTTTGCCTACAAATCGGAGCTAGTTGGTGGATCGGCGAATGGGTTGTGTTGAAGAGGGGCTTAAGTCAAAATTCTTAATTACAAAATTGTTTAAAATATTTTTATTTCTTTTCACCAAAGCGGTGGAGAAGCTAAATTCTTCTTTTAATCCCGACGGAATAGCCCCCACCTTCTCACACCCCGTTCACTGCATCACAATCAAGGTAAGATGATCAGTCCGCTACCAGTCCAAGGTATCACACATGAAATATTAGTATGAAAATATCATGTAAATCTGATTTATATTTTTTATTGACATTACTTGGTGGAATTCCATGATTAAATTCATTCATTATTCATTATACCATATCCGCTCCCTATGTGGAGCATATGGAATCCACAAACTGCCTCCAGGCCAAGCGATCGGCCGCCAGCTCCCGCGCATCCTCCCAAGTCAAGTCCACGTCCCGCAGATTTGTCGGATTATAGAGCACTGCCTAAGACCCCTATAGTCAGGATTTTTTTACGAAAGAGTACCTTGTAATCCGACAAATTACATACCTAATGACAAGAATCTATATATTATACGTACATATGTATGTACTTTGAAGTACAAATCAGACTTAATTTATGTAAGTCGAATTTAGTAAATTAAATAACAATTGAGAGCTTACGTTTTATTATAAAATTAAGCATAAATGCACATACATATCTACCAAAATAATCAAGAATTATTAATCAAAATCAAATAGTGAATATCATAGTGAATCATAGTGAATACTATATCAAATTATGAAGCTTTGAAATATTCATCAATTTTTTTTTGTTTAAGGTTGTTATAACGCGAGATCAGAGCTTTGTCCCTCAGTCTTCTCAAAAGTAAAAGTTCGTTGTAGGATGTACCATTCTCTTCAGCCCATTGTAAACCTAGCTCAAAAGCGTTAACTGCGTCTTGATCTGTGACTTGTGGAGCAGTTGCAATCACGTCGTCGTTATCTTCCTGATCGTTTGTTGTATTATTAGAAACCTCTTTTATAATATCTTCGTCAGACATTCCAAGAAAAACATTTTCTTCTTTATCCATTCCACGGCACCAGACTTCCAAATCTTCCGGACTTATCTGTGTTTCAGTAGCGACTTGTTCTATAACTTCCGAAGTTACACTGATTTGTGGATCGTTGCTAGGAGTGGTGATTATATCTGGCCATAACTTTTTCCAAGACGATTTAATAGTTGATGACGGTAACGCACTCCACGACTGACTAAGAGCAAAAACCAAGTCTTTCTTTCATATTAAATTCTTTTAAAAGTTTTTTCTATTGGTTGGTCTTTTGATACGGCTCTCAAAAGTAGGTTTTTTTTATAGTCTTGCTTAACAAACTGAATGATGTTTGGTCATTGGTTGAATTAGTGCAGTGCAATTTGGCGGAAGAAACATCGCAGTGATGCAAGAGCGTTATCAAGAAGCAACAACGCTTTTTGAGGAAAATTATGATCTTTTAACCATTTTCTAACTTCAGGTACGAAGCATTCATCAAACCACTTTTTGAAAAGGTCTTTTGTCATCCCTTGCTTAAACAACTGAATGATGCACTTTTTTGTCCGTAATAGTGTTATCAAGAAGCAACAACGCTTTTTACAGGTACGAAAATCAATGTTTTGAATGTCCGTAATAGTGTACAGGTAAATCAATGTTTTTGAATGCCCTTGGTTTATTAGATTTCCCAATGACCACCATCTTAAGCGCGTGTGTACCTGCAGCATTAGCACATGGTAGTATGGTTACACGCTCTTTACTCACTTTTCGTCCAGGTACGTTTTTTTCGTTACAAGAAACGAAAGTTTTGTTAGGCATCACACGCCAAAAAAGCCCTGATTCGTCTGCATTGTACACCTGTGACGGGTCAAGATTTAAATCGTTCACCTTTTGCAAAAATCTTAATTTAAAGGGCTCTATGCAGGTGGCATCGTTAGAAAGTTTTCTCTCTGTAATAGTCATTAAACGTATGCCATGACGACTTTTAAAACGTTCTAGCCATCCTTTGCTGGCCACAAAATCATCTTTTTTTGTTATTTCCTTATAAAAAACTTAGCTTTCATCGCCAACATGGGTCCCGAAATTGGTGCATGCCTGTTTCTTTCCTGAAGAAACCACATGTACAAAGCTTCTTCCACTTCTGGATGTTCAGCTTTCTTGAGTGTCTGTCTCTTGCCTGGCCCGCAGTCAGTAGTTGACACGAACTTCTTAATCTTCTCGTGGTTTTTTTTAATGTCATAAATTGTAGATCGGCCTACGCCGTATTCACTTGCTAAACTACTGAAAGTTTCATTGCGATTTAAGCGATCTAAAATATCACATTTTTCTTTAATTGTCAACGTTTTGTGCTTTCGCTTCTGGGTTTGTGACGACATTACTAGGTACTATACCTAATACACAATGAATAAATAGTAAACAATGAACGCACGCTAGGCCGTACCGCTATCACTAGTAGTCAAATTCAAACTAAGTAAAACAATGCATACGCGTCGAGCACAATAGCGGTGGCGCGTACGAGTTGTGACCTGTTCAAACCTGGGGGACTTATCGGGGGGTCCACATAAACTAATTAAAGTTAAAATAAAAAATACCAGTCTGAAGATGCCCGTTACAGGGTGAAAGCGCTAACTGGTCAAAATAAATAAAAGTGGAAGTGTACCAAGTATTTTTTATTTAACTTTAATTAGTTATATATAATATTAGGTCCTTACATATGAAATTGGCGTTTTGTATGGGAGGAACATAAAGTTGATTTTTTAAAAATTGGAAGTGGAAACGCAATGTGTTTTCTTTTGCGGCACCGTCGCCATACACATCATTAATCCTTCGAGCCGTTTCTGCAGCACTGGTGCCACGGTGGAACTCGTACTCGTAAATAACGCGATATTTCAAGTTTTCCATTTCGTAAACTGAGTGACGCAAAGAAAAAAACAATTGAGGAAAAAACAAATGAATTATAATTTTCGAAACACAAATACTTGAGTAAATAGCTGTATAAATTTGAATTTGGAATTCCTAACCAAAGAGAAGATATTTGAGATCAAAGTTGCCAGAACGGCAAAACGCCAATTTCATATGTAAGGACCTAATATTAATAATTCAATCATGTACGAGTAAATCAATATTTCATGTTGACCCCCGCGGTAATCGAACCTGCGACCTCATGCAAGGTAGCCAAATGCGCTACCACTATACTACGAGGCAGACTGAAGTAATTACCATGTAATTAATAAATAAATACAAGTACCTAAAAATAAAATCACGGACAATCGACCTGCATTAAACTTGTCCAATGCTAAAAGTGAAAGGACATGCATTAAATCCGCTGCAAAACCGTGGGAGAGGAGTTTTTTACAAATTCTCGCAACTTTTGTACTTATCATCTTTATACAGCAGATTCAGTGTCGATGAGATGCGGGAACTCGAATTAAAAACCCGATTTCCCTCCGATAACTTTGATAAAATACGCAACAATTATTGAATCATTTAAATTCAATACACGGATTTTAGTCCGTGAGAGTTTTTCGGATTTTGAAGCAATATCAATCATTTTAGGCAATGCTTTTGTATGTTCTTGCGCAATGTAAACGCCTACATTGTTATTGGCAACCTTAACGTAATAAAATGATGAAGATACACTTTGTGTACTGATGTAGTGCCCTATGCACCATTGGATGCGAATAAGGGAAAGTACTAGTACTTTAAATATAAAAACTGCATTTACCAGTTTTTGATTTATGAAAAAAATTTTTTTTCGTATTTTTAAGCGTTGTCGTCTGATTTAATATTCTCAAAAGCATAATAATGTATTATTTTATGATGTAAGAGGGTAGTGCCTATTAGTCGTTATATTAAGAGGGTTGTCGAAATACTGCTTTATATAATCATTACCGGGCAAATACGTGAATTCTCTTCATTATTTAATTATCGGATATGTACCCCGCCCGTTCGTGGTGAAGGAGCCATGATGTTAATTGGTTTTTCAAAATGGCGGCGTCCCTTTCCAAAATATACCCTTAATTTATGGGCGCTTATCTGCGTACATATCAGAACGTACGTTCTTTATTCAAATTCAAATTTGGGTGGCTATGCTTGAGGGCTACTTCAAATCGTGTAGGTTTTTCAAATTATAGTATGGTCGCGGTGTGATGGCATTTGACGACCGCGCGTTTCGTAAAGTTTTGTAAATATTGACAGCTAAATGTGGTTGAAATGTTGTGAATATGAAAACAGGACTTTTACGATGCGATGTTTCGACAATGTGGACCAATGGGTGCTGAATGTACCGCCAAAAGAATTTATGATGCGAGTTTGCCTGATTGTCGGAGTCGAAGAAGGCCGAGAAAGGCTCAATAAGACATGGCATGATCAATTACATAGTGGACATGAAAAAAATTGCAATAACCGACGTGCGTGCATGTGTGGAGAAAGTGTGCCAAGATAGAATGGTGTGGCGTTCTTTCATCTCTGGCTATCGCGTCTAGGTCGGTTAGGCAGTCCAAGATATAACACATGAAATATTTTTATAGTGCTAATCTAGATTAAAAATTTAGATTAAAGCGTTGACAGAATGCCACATAGTGCCGGTATACGCCCCCCGGATTCCAAATTCGAAACGCGTCAAGTACGTGAGTTTGCTATTACGAGCAATTGACGAATCACGTGGCCGAATTTCAAAATAATTTTAAAACAATTCGAATTTCGAACCGACTAAGGTCGGGTCTTTTGATCGTTGGTAATAAAAATTCATAAGTCTATTTAAGTATGGTAAAATTATTATAATATTGCGAACGGGTGGTGGCCCAGTGGTAGCGTCGCGGTCTCTGAGTTCAGAGATCGTTGGTTCGAATCCCCACTTCGACACGAATTCCTATTTTCAACACAAGCCGCTTAGGCTTGATTGAAAATAGTATTTACAAATGGAAATACATGTAAATATCATAAGATTGCATAGATTTCTTTTTAAATTTTAGTAAAAAAAATCTGAATCTATTTATATACTGTGAAGAACAGGATAGTCCGCCACGTAGCATAGTGGGTAGCGCATTTGGCTGCCGTGCATGAGGTCGCGGGTTCGATTTCCGTAGGGGCCAAAAATATACTATAAAGTTAAAATAATAATGTACAAATCTTTGATTTCTTTGTAGATAGGGCAAACAATTATTTGTTTGTCGATGGGCTTTCCCAGTAACATTGCACAGAATAGGACTTCTGTTAAAACTTATATCGATAACACGTTTAAGTGTAAGTGTATAACTTATAAAAACATATTAAATAAAAAAAAAATGCTTAGTTAAATAGTACGTTTATAGAAAAAAAAATACTTAAGAAAACAGTGGATTCTCTCATTGCTAATATGGATAATATTATTTGTTTTTTACGTGTATAAAAGCGTTCAATATATTATCAATATCTACTTATACTTTTACATTATAGAGCACATTAACTGTCAGGTCAGCCAAACGTCGCGCCGACCATTCAATATTCCATCCAGTTTTTGTACGGGACAGAAAACTGTACAGTTTCTTGTGCAGTTTGCAAACTGTCCCTTATGAAGCGAATATTGAATGGTCCCCTGACAATTAATGTTTTTTTAAATGTAAACGATAAGTAGATATTGAATGCTTTTAAAAACGTAAAAAACAAATAATATATTTACATTATTAGCTATATTAAAGTGTAAACATACGAAAATTATATACATTTCGCATGTCTTCTGAAAGACTGTACAGTTTTCTGAAGTGCGCTTCACACGGGGCAGTTTGCAAGCTAGACATAAAACTGTACAGCTAACTGTCCCATGTAAAGCTAACTTATTAAGGGTAAAAATATATTTAAAAATATCATGTAAATGAAGGTTATACATAAATAATAAAAGATTTCACCTCCAATTTCCTTGAACCCTTGTATACGTTAAAATAAATAAAAACAAATTCTGACATATTTCGTGGAATATCAGAGATTCAGAACCATTATTAAATTATTTAAAAAAAGTATTTTCTGTCCCAGTTCTGGTCCCAACCCTCGTCCGCCCGTAGCATAGTGGTAGCGATGCATAGTGGTTCATGAGGTCGCGGGTTCAAAATCAAATGCAAATATTTATTTACATTTGATTTTCATATTAATATTTCACGTGTGATACCTGGGACCGGTGTTGAAGCGTTAGACTGATCATCTTACCTTCATGTGATAAAATGATCAAGACACACTGCACTTGGTGTACCGATGCAGTGCCCTATGCACCATTGAGTGCGGATAAGGGGAAAGTAGTAGTATTAGGTACCAACCCTAATTTATGGAAGTGATGCGCATGGAGTTGGAAAAAAGGTGGATTGCGATTGGATTGTAAATGCGATCTCTCAGGCGAATGGTTTGAGAAAACTATTATTCGATAACTTTTATAATAGGTACTGTTTTCTACAATACTATGTCGAAATTAGAGCAGAATGCATGGCTGAGATACTTGATACCTGAGCATTATCGACAAAATTATGAAAGGGATTTTACGATGGTTCGGTCATGTGGAGCGAATGAATGATAAAAGAATGGCTAAATGGATTTATGATGCGAGTGTGTCTGGTTGTAGAAGTCGAGAAAGGCCGAGAAGGACAATGCACGATCAAGTACAACAAATTTGAAAGTGCCCGTGTGAAAGGTCGGAGTCGGAGAAGATGTATGAATGTGAAGGAAGCAGGGAAAGTGTGCCGTGACAGAGTGGTGTGGCATTCTATCCTTTCTGCTTACCCCTTCCGGAAATTGTCTGGTGGTTACTGTCAAATATTTTTTAGCCAACATTTTAAAAGTCTTATTCAGGTTCTCAAAGCCTGTAGTGATATCGATTGAACCCAGTATTGGTAGAAAAATACCAAGTGTGGGGGGGAGGTAGGGTTCAGCCAATTGGAGCATTGATTAAATTTGTTTCACTAAGTACTTGAAATTTAGTATTTTGTTAATTTCAATATTTATTTCCTGAATTTTAATAACGGCGAAGCAATGTTTTGTAAACACCGCTAAAAGTTAGCAAATTTTTGTTTTTATCATTCTCGTTCAAACTCCGATTAAAGTTGGCCAGTTAGGAGTTTAATTCGAGGCATATTTTTTACATTCAATCTGTACACGAGAGCCAAGGCGATTATAAAAAAAAACGCAATAATTTGAAAGCTAGATAATAGATAGATTAGGTCAAATCCAAAATATAAGGAAAAACCCATATCATCATCATACCATATCCGCTCCCTATGTGGAGTATATGGATTCCACATACTGCCCCCAAGCCAGCGATCGGCCCCCAGTACCCGTCCATCTTCCCAAGTCAGGCCCTCGTCCAGCAGCTCTGACGCAAACTGCCGACAGATTGTCAACAGTGGACGTCCAGGATGCCGAGAACCTGACGCCTTGTAAAATAGGCAAGCATGGTTAAGGCTCTCGAGAGGCATACGCAGTATATGGTCTAGCCAGCCGAAAAGCCTTTGCCGGATGACAGTGTGGCGGGCGACAAAGACGTCACGAGCCGACAGTTGCCGAACGCCGACGTAAACGTACGAATTCGCCAAACTGGCGAGGAGAATACTTTGGACTCCCTTCGTCACCGCACGCGAATTTTGGGCACAGAATTCCCGCCAACTTAGAATTTCAAATCATCGTTTTATTTTGCCTAATTTAGTTTGTAGAATCCTCATCTCCAAGTGTTAACTTCAGTAGTTTAGTTTTGTGAATAAACCATTGTATAAATCGTAAGTACCTGTTTCACTTTCTCTCCTTCTGTGCACCCACATAAATCCATACCACATTATTGGGCCACCAACTAGGTGACCTCCCAAATTGGTGACCAACTAGGTAACTAAAACAGTCTGATGACCAAGGGTTTCTTCACCTCTGTGTTCCCTACAGTCAAACCACCGCATACCTAATATTCTTTAGTATGAAATAACGTTTTCACATTAATTTTTTCGCGAGCATACTTATCTATTGAGGCTAGCTAGATATCTAGACATTTTGTACCTTTAAAGAATGTTCTCTCTGTTTCAATGTATATTACTTTAATGAATCTTGTAAAAGTGTAAAAGACGATTGCTTCGTAAATAAATAAATAGTGTCGAGCTTCCCAGGGAATTTCTTCTCTGCTCAGCTGAATAGACGATCTATGAATAAAAATAAAAACTTCAGTAGATATAAATGTCAGACCTAGGAATCCTGTTCAATGAAAAATTATGCTTCGTTAATAAAAGTAAGAGAACATGGGATTTTTACTGAGGACAATAAAAAAAAATTCAAATCTATGAAAACTATGCAAATTTAGTATATTGTTTTAGTAAGAAGTCAGCTTGAATATAACTCGGTCATTTGGTCTTCTTATTACAGGGTTCACGTAAAGAACATTGAAAGAGTCCAACATACATTTTTGCGCTTTATTAATTTTAAATTAAATATTCCCATTGTAAACATAAATTATAACTTTTTGAATATACAAACATTAGAAAATAGAAGAATATTAAATGATTTGCTCTTTCTGTTCAAAGTATTAAAATCTGGGTTTGATTGTTGTCAACTAACAAATTTAATTAGTATATACGAGTGCCTGGTCGAGTTACCCGTAGTAATGCACTATTTTACTGTAGCCAATCATCGAACAATTTCAGTGCTAACACTCACCGATACGAAGAATGCACGCACTGGCTAACAAGTATACTAACAATATTGATGATTTTAACACAAATCTAGTGCATTTTAGGGAACAGTGTCTGGATCCCATCTCTGGCGGTAATGAATAGCTACCTACTGTGTAATCATTTAAAAATGTCTATGTAAAAACCCTATGGGCGTAAAAACAATAAAATAAATAAATAAATATAGTTTAAATTAATTGTAAACAAACTGCCATAATATCCAAAATATGCCGGAAATTAATCAATTGAACGCAACTAAAATATAATTTAAGTACTGACTCAATCTCCAGCATCATTGTCATTTTAAAAGCACTTAAGTAAATAGCGTTTTTGATCCCAATAAAAATATATCACAAATTTTGTTAAAACCAATATCCTTTCAAAGCGATGAAGCCCTATTGACAACGTCTTTAAAAAGGGAAAAATGTTACGCTTTTGGATTTTAGATATTTTTATATATTTAACAAGATAACATCATGACAATACAAATTCTAGTAAATCGCTCGAAAGCTTGAAGAATTTCGCAAAAAATCATCTGAATTCCGCATGTCATTCATTAAATATTTTTGACACCCGTCATAGTGACAACCCTGTCCAATTTGTCGATGTGTACGCGCGTCTCGCTCGCACACACGGCGCCGTATATATATCCGTCTCAACTTCCCTGACAGGGTTGGCAATTATCGCGTGACGTGACAGCTGATTGACACAGATTTGCTGGAATCAATTTCCCCTTGGGAAATACGTTTGCCTTCGGATTACTGCGTACAGTATTAAAAGGCATTTCATTTTAGATAAGTTTTTTCGTATTTAGAATACGTACTTAAATACCTACTTGAAATAGACGTAATTTTATATTAAGTGGTCTTTTGATCAGATGGATTTTTCCTTTTTTATCCTAGCAGCTGTTTATTTTATAAATTATATTTATTTTTAAATATTAGACTTTTAATGATATAAGTATTTACTTTTTTGACAAATGATGTTTATTGCTTTTGTTTAAATAACAATATAACGCGTTTTAATGTCGAAAACAAGAAGCTATAATAATTAAAATTGAGAGACCTTCATTTTATTTAGTCAGTTGATTCAGATTTTTCGAAATATCTATCAAATTTTAAATACAGAAAAATTAAATGTATTAAATTGTTCTATAATCAAAGTTGTTTTATCTAATGTTGTTTGAGCCTATTTTAATTGTGATTAAATAAAGCATTGATATATTTATACTTTAAGTGTGACTTAATTATTTGATCAAGTAACACTTCAATCATAATTAAATTTATTATGAAGTGAAATCAAAGTGAATCAATGAAATGAGCTTTTTTAAAACACAGTCGGAAATATTGTACAGTGTGAAAAGCGATCGCTTAACCCAGCCAATGAAAGGTCGTAAGACCTGTTAATTCGTGAATATTCAGTACTTAAAAAAGCCTTAGATATTTTAAAACTTAATTCTGTAATCTGTCGCTATACTGCCAAAAATTCAAGGTAAATGGACTTAGCGATAAATTTTGTGTCTTCACGTCAGGAAAGCGTTTCCATTTCCTTAAATTCCAAGGAAATACTTATTCAGCTTCGAATTTTACCATTTAAATATCAAAATAATAATTTTCTTATTAATTTCTTATGTTAAAGTTCGTTTACTTCGCAAAACGTTAATGGACTTACAAACTTTTAGCAGTTTGGCAGCGATTTGTGCATATTCTATTCTAAATCCACTAGTGATTACTCAAAAAACTATACTGAAAATAATCATGACACGTCCGTATACATATCCAACCGAGCAATTATTATTATTTGCTGATGCTAAGGTACTTACAGTTCGGCAATTATATGTTAAGTCATGCTTAGTGAAATTTTGGAGTATTGACAAGTGCAGAACGCAACAAAACATGAACACTCGCTTTGCCTCAAATATAAATTATTTACTTCCTAAAAGAAAAACAACGATAGCGCAGCGCCACTTCACATTTATTGGACCTAAGATATATAACCAAATGGACACACAAACCAAATTATTAACCGACTTCTCCAAATACAGGGTCGGTGTCGTTAGTTGGATAAGTCTAATGGGTCGTGTATATATTGAAAATGCCTGCAAAAATATAGCTATGTAATTTTTAAAATTTGTATGCAAAAACATTGTTTTGTAAATTGAAATCCAAACTTAGTTCTTTTATGTATAATACTACAATGCCCTGACTCGACACGGACTATCTAGTGAGTCGGAGCCAGACCATTGGCATGGGTCTCTACTGATTGAGTCGCCATCCCATTATTGTGATTATATAAAATTGTGAAATGTAATAAATAAATAAATACATAAATAATAAATAATTTATTACTGCAATTTTAGTATAAACGCCGAAAAACCCTAAAAAACTAATTAAGTCGTTATTTCAAACATTTCAGTAAAAATATTTTTAAAAGGTATCAAAACCCAAATTCAAATCGTAAAAATACATTTACAAACGCAAATTTCCCCTGCTGCTACCATATTGTCGACTTTCGGCCTTCGAACCCCTCGATATTATATAAAAATATAATATTTGGGCAACAATATCTGTGCGAAAGATCGGCCCCGAAAAGGACCGGAAGGTTTTCACAATCGTTTGAAGACCCCTCGTCCAGAAAGGGTTGGTTCGGGTTGACCTCAAAAAGGACCGAAAAGGTGCCTTTATTCATTGATTTCATTTATTAACACTCGACTTGAGTTTTTGATTTTTTTTCATCTTCGCTTCACGGTCCCCGGCAGAAAATACTCGATTTTTGATTTGTCAAATCTTTGCTTTTTGACTCGAGAATTACTTGGAAAAAGTATGTTGGTAAATCAGAAATCATATACTTACACGGTATTAAAAAAATAAAAAATGGTAGTTTTAACTTTATATGTATATAACAATTTCACCATTGATTTGTCTATAGTTAAGACTCTAAGGGGTGGAAAAGTGATGATGACGATGATACCAACGGTGATAACGACGATGATGATGACTACGACGATGATGACGACAATGATGATGACGATGATGATGATGACAAAAACGAAGATAATAAAGACGACGACGACGACGACGATGATGATGATGATGACAACGATGATGACGAGAACGACGGTTGGTTTGGCCATCATTGATACTCTCTGGTATAGGTAGTTCGAATTCCTCCCTAAATGTATTGCCTACCTTCACCACATTCCATTCCGTTTTTGTCACCTGTTATCCAACTAAAATTCAGTCTCGAATATTCGCTCAGCGCAGCAACATTGACCTCTCAACATCCGTCCTTCTCGTGATCCTGATCTTTCTTCATTCTATCCACCCTCGTTATACCCTCGTGATACTCGTCATCCATCTCGTCATACCCTCGTGATACTCGTCATCCATCTCCAAGCCTCCCAGATTCCAACTCCCGAAACCCCTCGACCAAAAGTGAGTAAAGTGTGCTGTGCCCCTCGTTTGTGTCCCGCCGCACCAGTTCGACGTGGTGTTCCAGGGTATTCCAAGATACTTCGCCCTTCCTGGTGGTCCTTCAGCTTCATATCCCACCCTTGAGTCCAGCTCTGGTAAGTCCTCTTCCATTTTCCGATCCTCGTTCGAACGAAGTTACCAGAGAGTCTCATCGTGGCGAATCCAACGGTAATGATGATGACAATGATGATGACAATGATGACGACTACGATGATGATGACGATGATGATGATTAGGACGAAGATAATGATGACTATAACAACGATGATGACGACAACGACGATAATGATGATGACAATTATGACAACAATGATGATGACGACGATGATGATATGACGGTGATGATGATGATGACGATGATGATGACGATGACGACGACAACGATGATCATGATGATAACGATTCCGATGATGGCGATGATGACGAATGACTATGTTAGTGATAATGATGATTGCGAATAACCATATTCTTGTAAAATCTTATCGGTATCACTTTTCTTCAAGGTCTCTACAATTTTTTAGCACATGGCAATAATTGGACCCATTATTATAATTACTTAACCCTTCGCTTGGCTATACCCTTGACCTTAAACCAGGGGGGACAAAAATAGCATCTGCGATACATAAATTATAATTATTTGATTTTATGAAGTTTCAGGAACACTTTAAAATACCATCTGCCCTTAATGTAGGCTCACCAGACTATCCGTATTTTCGAGGGTCTGTCCGTGATTTTATTGATGTCTAAAAATACCCATTGTTTAACACAATTTTTTTTTTAAAATTTGATTTAATTAACCACCTCAACAGGCCAGGAGACCCGATTACATAGGGGAACAACGTCACAAACACCCAGGCTTGAGAAGAGTCACCTTTAATTTTTGTGTTCTCACCGGGAATCGAACCAGGAATCTCCGTATCGCGAGTCCAACATCTTAGCCACTACAATATAAGATTTTTTTAAATTTGAAATTATCCGTTACTCATTAATCGAATTTAATTCATTAGTCCATGGTCGATCGAATTATTTAAATTATTCGTTAAATTCGTTTGTCAATAATCTATCGAATTATTCGTAAGTCATTAGTCGAAGAATTCGGATTATCATTTCTCATTAGTCATGTGTCATCAGTCGAAAATACTTCCAAACCATAACCGATTATCGGTCTATCAATCGATTATTAAAATAACCGATTTAGAATGATTAGTTTAGTAGATTGATGATAAAAATAATTTAAAATGTTTAATAGTAGACCTAAAAATTGTAACGATTGCTTTATCTAGTCATGATTTTAATATTTTATGAAAACACAGTACTTATATTTGAAACCCGTTTAATTAAGGGATCCATGTAACTAAGACAGCATTTACCCTTCACATTATAAAGGGAATAATTCTTGTTCTCTACTACCCTTTTGTGATATAATTTCGCCCTTACCATGTTGTCGCTATGCATGGTGTAACAAAACTCGATGTACAAGCGGGAAACCAGTGAATCTACAACATATTTGAAATCGATATTCTAAAACATTTTTTTTTTTAATTTTAAATTATTAAAAATAAACTTTAATCAAATTAATACTGTATATTAGGAAAACAAAAGCAAAAACTTAATTTTAACAAGAATTCGTACAATTTTACTTAATCTACTGTGCCTACTTATGAAAGCTTTGCGAGAAGATTAAAAAAAAATTTTTTTTTGAAGCTCGGATTCAAAAATCATCTTACACATTCGACTCCAAATATCGCACTCCGGGAACAAAAGATAGTCAACTCAAAAAAACACCTTTTTTGGGAAATGGCTAAAACACTAACTTTTTTGTTTCTTAATTTTTTCACAATTTTTTTGGTTGTAATTTCTACGACATCTGTCGCAAAGGTTTAAGAGCTTTTTTTAGTTCTGTTTAAGTGATTTCGTGCGGATGGTAAAAACCCACCAAAAAAGTACAAGACCTCTATTTTTCTAAATTTTGAGTTGTCTCTTGAGTTTTGTTACTCCATGTATTAATAAAATAATGAACAATGTAACTAACTAACTAACTAACTAACTAACCATCACGCCATTTCTCCGAAGGGGTAGCAGAGAGGATAGAACGCCACACCACTCTGTCCTGCCACACTTCTCTTGCTTCCTCCACATTCATACATCTTCTCATGCACGCACGTCGATTATTCCGACTTATTACATGCCCACTTTCAAGCACTTGTTTAACTTGATCACGCCATGTCTTTCCCGGCCTTCCTCGACTTCTACATCCAGGTACAGTCGCATCATATATTTTTTTAGCCGTTCTTTCGTCAACCATTCGCTCTACATGACCGAACCAACGTAAAAGACCTTTCTTAATTTTGTCGATAGTGCTTATCTCAGCCTTGCATTCTGCTCTAAATTTCAACATTAGTGCACCTATCATACATAGTTTTACCACACATTCGCCTGAGAGATCGCATTCCAACTGCATTCGATCTACTTTCATCCTTATTTTTCCAACTCCATGCTTCGCTTCCATACATGAACAGTGTACGTGCAAAAATAGAGATAATACAGGATGTAAAAAAACTCGATGTACAACCCGAAAACTGGTGAATCTACATCGTATTTGGAGACGATTTTGTAATATGACTTATTAATCTGAGCATGAAAAAAAAAATTTTTTTCTTCTCACAAAAGTTTTCATAAGTATGGCAGATTAAGTCAAATTGCTCAAACTCTTATCAAAACTCGTTTAATAGTATTAATTAAAAAAAAATACAATTTCGTACTCAATTTTCTCGAAAACTAAGGGTCAAATAAAAAAATATTACTATACAAAATCGACTCCAAATATTATGTAGATTCACTGGTTTCCCGCTTGTACATCGAGTTTTGTTACACCCTGTATAATGTGTCGCTTCGTGTGACCATGAAATTTTACATAGTTATGTGAATATTAGGACAAATTGCGTTTTTTTCTTCTTTTTTTAATGTCAATAATTACAGGCCATCTATTATGGTCGTATTAAAAGGTAGTAGGTATCCTTATAATGAAGGCATCTCTTTATGTCAAGGAAGATCATTAATAAGGTGTCGCACCTGGACTTATCACCTGCCATTGTTCTTCAAATTTTCACTTATGGGCGTACACAAATGTAAGCCTACCCAAACCGCCGCGTTTTTTATTTATTTATTTATTTATTTTATTGTTTTTACGCCCATAGGGCTTTTACATAGACATTTTAAATGATTACACAGTAGGTAGCTAGCTATTCATTACCGACAGAGATGGCATCCAAACACTGTTCCCTAAAATGCACTTGATTTGTGTTGAAAACATCAATATTGTTAGTACACTTGTTAGCCAGTGCGTGCGTTCTTCGTATAGGTGAGTTTGAACTGTAATTGCATAAGTATTTTACAAATACACATTTTGCAGTATTTTATAGTTGTGGTCTATTAGATTCGAGTACTCCGGATTAGAATCTCTAGGTTCGAATCCCATTTCGGCACACCTTGTTCCCTGCTATCTGGCATAGTTATTTTCGACTATTTGAAAGCAGCCCCAAAATCGAAGATTTGACTATTTTATAAGAACTCTCAAATGTTTGTTTTTTATATAAAAAATTATTGTGACATCGACACTGTTAAGATTTTTTTATATTTACCGCGCTGTTCTCTCAAAACACAGAACAATTGCAACAGGCAGTGACTATGTATACATTTCATACTCAGTAGTAACTTATTTCGCTAGATTTATGTTCTGCGAATTTCGTGAATTCCGCTTCACGCATGTTATTAAGCTTGCAATACACCTGGGCGCCACTACGCAAAAATTGGTAAACTTAACAAAATTAACAACATTTTGAATGTGTACAAATACTTGTAAACAAATTACTGGATCATAAATAAAATATAAAGCAAATAAAAATTGGAGAGACATCTTTAGGCGTCTTCTAGTAAGTAATTAAGCTCGGATGAGCCTTACCTACACCAATAAAGATCGACTGCCAAAAATGCTTAACAATCTTCTTAACAGATGTCACCAGTGAGAAATTCACTTGTAATGTGATATGACGAACGCGAGTTCAATATATACAAGTTTCAATAAATTGTCATATATGATTATCAGATGATGGGCGGAATGGGGAATGTTGTAATAACAAAATGGTTAAAGGGATAATTCTAACATATTTGCAAAACAAATTAAAAAACAATGACTTTTTTCATAAATATGCAACAAGGGGTTCAAAAAATATAAGACTAGAAAACAACAAAAAAAACTGTATGAGGAGATGCCAGATGAAATAAAAAATGAAACAAAATTTAAAGTTATTTAGGACTAAGTGTAAAAAATATATGTGTGAGAAATATTAGTGTAGGTATTATATTATGGCTAAATTGAAAAATGTATAATGGTAGGATAAGAATAGTTAGGAAAAAAATAAATTAAGTGTAATGTAATAATATTAGTCTATGTAAAAATTATATAGTACTCAATAAATATAATAATAAAATACATCAAGTGGCCACCCCTGTAAACGCCCAGATAATCCACTTTCGTTTCCAGAGTTTCTCTGTCTCTGTTGGGATATCAATAATATCTCAACAAAATTAACTTACAAAATTGATAATGGCGTTTGGCTACCATCCATGTGGTCGCCTGTTCGATTCCCGAAGTGTCATTATGAAATGTGGGTTTTCACATAAAAATATTTCATAAGTGATACCTCGGACTGGCGCCGAAGCGTAAGACTGATCATCTTGCCGAATAAGGGAAAGTGGTTGTGTAAAATATGTTTATAAAAGCGTTAAAAATTTGACGGCGGGCCTGGCTGATACCACACAAAAAGCTTACATATAGTTAGTTGTACGTACATTGTGTATGGGCAGATGTTGGAACACGAGCCTCAAACGGCAGGTGTGACGTAAATTTAAACTCTTCCGTGACGTCAGAAGCTCCAGATGTCTTCAAAAGTAGCACTTTTTAATTATTTATTGAACCAGGGCCACGCAATCAGAGCTGTAGCTCAATCACAGATGATTGTCGACGTGCTAAGCATTTGACCGATCACAGTGAACATACGTTCATATCACGGTCGCGTTGCCAAGCACCATAGATGAAAGGCATAATTTGACAAATACTTAATGTTTCGTTTTATTGCTTTCTCAAATTGATTTAAAGCAAATGAATGGCATGATAAGTTGTGCACAAACAATTATTTATTTATTTATTTATTTAAAACTTCATGTACAATTACATTGCAAAAGTACAGGGCGGGCTTATTGCTTTTAAGCGATATCTTCCCAACAACCCTCAGTTATTTAGTGATAATTTTTATTGTACCGAGTATTGGTGGAAAGACACAGCTTTAAAATTACATAGCATTACTTACAATATACTTACTAAAATTTGACTGGGGAAATGGAAAAGAGGAAGGAAGGGAAGGGATAGGGAAGAGGATGAATGAAGGATGTTTTTAGAGGTTTGAGGAGAGGTAGTTATGCTTCAGACGTTTCTTAAAAACAAATAAAAATTAAACAAAAAACAATTAAAACTCTATAAAACTAAATTATTTTACTTTACTTACAGTTATGGCGTATTTTCCATATTTAAAGCGGTTATTAATAATCCCGATCGATAACTTTTAACGGATGTTCCATTGTGATCGCGAAAACGTTAAACATCCGTGGTGAGAAATCGCACGTCGATAGTCATCTGTGATTGAGCTACAAGTCCACGTAATCAGAGCTGGAGTCTAAAGCGATTTTGGAGTCGGCAGCAATTTTGGAGTCGAAGGCGATTTGGATGACGTAGTGAGTGACTAGACACCTCAGATACGGTAGTATTTTTCAAGTATGGAATGTCACTTCTCTGTAATTCTTGTTCGAAGGGTTTTAGGGCTTGTGACTGTCATTGGCTGGGTTAAGTAGCCACTTGATGTATCACAACATTCCCCATTTCGCCTAGTATTTGATATCCATATCTGCCAATCATCAGAACATGTGAACACTCTCTGTCATCCATTGAGAAAATAGCTAAGCATTTTAGCAGAAACCTTTATGATTGCAAGTGAGATTCTTACCGAATTATATCAAATACTAGGAAACGCCTGAAGATGACTCTTCAATTCGTAATGCTTAATTTTTTTACCAGCTAATTTTTATAAACAACATTTTGAATGGCTGACCTTAACCCAGCAGAATATCCATATTCTCTTCCAAACTTCTCGTCTCTGTTGAGATGTCAAATTGTAATTTAATGTTAGCCCGTAATTTTTTTATTTTATTATTATTATATTTATTTAGTTCTATATAATTTTTACATAGACTAATATTATTATATTACACTTCATGAATTTTTTTTTTTCCTAACTATTCCTATACTACTATTATACATTTTTCAATTTGGCTATTATATGATACCTACAGTAATATTTTTAACACATATATTTTTTACATTTAACCCTAAATAATTTTACATTTTGTTCATTTCTTATTTCTTCATCTGGAATCTCCTCATACATTTTAATGCTTCTATATACTCGTACATTAGACAATTCTGTGACATAGCTTTTCTTTTCTTTTCTGATGTTATATTTTTTGAACCTCTTGTTGCATATTTATGAAAAAAAGTCATTGTTTTTTAATTTGTTGCAAATATCTTGGAATTATCCCTTTAACAATTTTGTTAATTTTATTAGCAACACATTATATTTAATTCTTTGGTCTACAGACATAATATTTAAAAGTTTAATAATTTTTTAATGTTTGTTCTTCTACTGCACTTCAATATGATTCGCATGGGTTTGTATTGCAAAATTTGTAATTTTTTTAGCTCACCTTCATTACTAAGGTATAATATAGATGAGCAGTAGTCTATAATGGGTGAAATCCAGTTTTTGCCTACAAGTATTTGGACACATTCAAAATGTTGTTTATAATCATTAGGTCTTCGTCTCACCGAGGACCGAACCCTGAATCTACGTAGCATGAGTCGAGAGCCTTAACCACCATACCACGAAGGCCTCCAATTCATTATATTTATTTCATTTCGTAAGACAACCACCCACTATCAAATGAAAGCCACTTTGTACAATAATGATACACTATGTTGAAACAGCGTAAACCGGTTTCAAGACAGGTACCTGCTGCTGTCGTATAATCTAGTTTAAATCAAGATGGACGCTATTTTATCGTCTACTCCGAGCCTGTTCGATATTTATTGAGATTAATATCTGTACACACTATTAAGAAGTCATAATGCATGTGTGCCTGGACGCAGAAGCCGAGGGAAGGCCGAGAAAGACCATAATCAAGTACAGTACATATACTTGATTATGGACATGTGAAAAGTCGGAACAATCGGCGCGTGTGCATGAGAAATTGTATGAATGTAGTGGAAGCGAGGTAAGTGTGCCAGGGACGGAGTGGTATGGCGTGGACTGTGTTGGTTTTGTACAATGGACTGTGTTGGTTTTGTACAATGGACTGTGTTGGTTTTGTACAATGGACTGTGTTGGTTTTTGTACAATGGACTGTGTTGGTTTTGTACAATGGACTGTGTTGGTTTTGTACAATGGACTGTGTTGGTTTTGTACAATGGACTGTGTTGGTTTTGTACAATGGACTGTGTTGGTTTTGTACAATGGACTGTGTTGGTTTTGTACAATGGACTGTGTTGGGTTTTGTACAATGGACTGTGTTGGTTTTGTACAATGGACTGTGTTGGTTTTGTACAATGGACTGTGTTGGTTTTGTACAATGGACTGTGTTGGTTTTGTACAATGGACTGTGTTGGTTTTGTACAATGGACTGTGTTGGTTTAGTACAATGGACTGTGTTGGTTTTGTACAATGGACTGTGTTGGTTTTGTACAATGGACTGTGTTGGTTTTGTACAATGGACTGTGTTGGTTTTGTACAATGGACTGTGTTGGTTTTGTACAATGGACTGTGTTGGTTTTTGTACAATGGACTGTGTTGGTTTTGTACAATGGACTGTGTTGGTTTTGTACAATGGACTGTGTTGGTTTTGTACAATGGACTGTGTTGGTTTTGTACAATGGACTGTGTTGGTTTTGTACAATGGACTGTGTTGGTTTTGTACAATGGACTGTGTTGGTTTTGTACAATGGACTGTGTTGGTTTTGTACAATGGACTGTGTTGGTTTTGTACAATGGACTGTGTTGGTTTTGTACAATGGACTGTGTTGGTTTTGTACAATGGACTGTGTTGGTTTTGTACAATGGACTGTGTTGGTTTTGTACAATGGACTGTGTTGGTTTTGTACAATGGACTGTGTTGGTTTTGTACAATGGACTGTGTGGGTTTTGTACAATGGACTGTGTTGGTTTTGTACAATGGACTGTGTTGGTTTTGTACAATGGACTGTGTTGGTTTTGTACAATGGACTGTGTTGGTTTTTGTACAATGGACTGTGTTGGTTTTGTACAATGGACTGTGTTGGTTTTGTACAATGGACTGTGTTGGTTTTGTACAATGGACTGTGTTGGTTTTGTACAATGGGACTGTGTTGGTTTTGTACAATGGACTGTGTTGTTTTTTGTACAAATGGGACTGGACTGTGTTGGTTTTGTACAATGGACTGTGTTGGTTTTGTACAATGGACTGTGTTGGTTTTGTACAATGGACTGTGTTGGTTTTGACAATGGACTGTGTTGGTTTTGTACAATGGACTGTGTTGGTTTTGTACAATGGACTGTGTTGGTTTTGTACAATGGACTGTGTTGGTTTTGTACAATGGACTGTGTTGGTTTTGTACAATGGACTGTGTTGGTTTTGTACAATGGACTGTGTTGGTTTTGTACAATGGACTGTGTTGGTTTTTGTACAATGGACTGTGTTGGTTGTGTACAATGGACTGTGTTGGTTTAGTACAATGGACTGTGTTGTTTTTTGTACAATGGACTGTGTTGGTTTTGTACTGTGTTGGTTTTGTACAATGGACTGTGTTGGTTTGTACAATGGACTGTGTTGGTTTAGTACAATGGACTGTGTTGGTTTTTGTACAATGGACTGTGTTGGTTTTGTACAATGGACTGTGTTGGTTTTTGTACAATGGACTGGATGGACTGTTGGTTTTGTACAATGGACTGTGTTGGTTTTGTACAATGGACTGTGTTGGTTTTGTACAATGGACTGTGTTGGTTTTGTACAATGGACTGTGTTGGTTTTAGTACAATGGACTGTGTTGGTTTTGTACAATGGACTGGTGTTGGTTTTGTACAATGGACTGTGTTGGTTTAGTACAATGGACTGTGTTTGGTTTTGTACAATGGACTGTGTTTGGTTTTGTACAATGGACTGTGTTGGTTTTGTAAAATGGACTGTGTTGGTTTTCTTTAAATAATGTGTTGGTTTTGAGTACCATGGATGAATGGACTGTGTTTTGTAAAACGCATTGTACTTAATACATATATAATTAAGAAGCAATAAATATGCGCAGAAGACTTTCTTCTATACTAGGTATACTGTATTTACTTTGTCTGAAGTAGTAGTCTTTCTGCCTTATCCTCAAAATATGCCATAGAACTAACTAGACCTTTCTTCAAAGTTAAGTCACGTTTACACATGTATTTTAAAGTCCGGTTTAATCAATCATTGTTCGAAAATCTGCGAAATGTGGATATTAGCATTACGTAGATGACATTATTTTAAAGTCCCGTTTAATCAATCATTTGCGAAATGTGGATATTAGCATTACGTAGATGATTTTTCTTATATTATTTTGTATATATAAATTTCCATCAAAATCATCATACCATATCCGCTCCCTATGTGGAGCATATGGAATCCACAAACTGCCTCCAGGCCAAGCGATCGGCCGCCAGCTCCCGCGCATCCTCCCAAGTCAAGTCCGCGTCCCGCAGCTCTGACGCAAACTGCCGACGAATTGTCAACAGTGGACGACCAGGACGCCGAGAACCCGATGCATTGTAAAATGGGCGAGCATGGTTAAGGCTCTCGGAAGGCATACGTAGTATATAGCTTAGCCAGCCGACACGCCTTCGCCGGATGACAGTAGATAGCAAGGGTCGCTGTGTCCGTTGCCTCACCTGTGTATTCCTTACAAAGTCAAACCACCGCCCACCTAAAATTCTTCTAAGACACCTATTCTCAAAACTCGGGAGTCTGCTATCTTGGGCCCTGGTTAGGTGCCACGATTCGCGCGATTTTTATAAATATACGGATATTTTACATTTTCGTGTCTTAATTAGTTTGTAAGTATTTTTCCCGTGGTATTTTGTTCGATTCCCCGTGTTAATTAATTAAATTTTATTAAATTCACATAAAAATATTTCACATAATCTTGGACTGAAGCGATCTGACCCATCTACCTTCATGTAATAAAAGTTATCAAGATACACTGCACTCGGTGTACCAATATAGTGCCCTATGCACCATTGAGTGCGGGTTAGGGAAAGCAGTAGTAGAAGTAGTATTAAAAAAAATATAACATTGTTTGTGATGAATATCTCGTCATAAATCATAAATTTATGACCAAGATTCACTGCACCTGGTGTACAAATGCAGTGCCCTATATGCACCATTGGGTGCGGATAAGAAAGAGTAGTAGTATTGTATATTTTATGAATTTTACTATTAGTTAATCATTTAAATATTTTTTTAAATTACAGTTTTTATTAAATTTGTCAAATTATTTATTATTGAATTTTTTCTATGAAACGTACTATTTTTAATATTTTATAATTTTAAATAATTTATACATAAATAAAAACCCGACCATGCCATTTTGGAGGCAAACTCTAAGATCATACAGTGCGTTTTTATAATCCTTGTTTGAACGTAGCTTCGGTATTTAAAACTGGTTCATCTTGTATTTAATTCCCCGTTCCCGGGACTTGAACCCATAAAAGTTTATCGCTTATTTTATGTCAGTCACTACTCCACCTTACCCCATGTTTAATATAATTCAATATTATCAAACATTGATGGTGTACATATAATAAGTAAAATATAGTTTATATAAATAAACATTTCATATGTGAAACCTTCGCCGCCTCTTAGCACAGTGGTAGCGCATTCGGCTACCGTGCATGAGGTCGCGGGTTCGATTCGCGTAGGGTGTCAATACGAAATATTTACTTACATGTGATTTTCATATTAGTATTTCACGTGTGATACCTTGGACTGGTACTAAAGCGTAAGACTGATCATCCTAACTAACTAACTTACTAACCATCACACCATTTCCCCAAAGGGGTAGGCAAAGAGGATTCAACGCCACACCAATCTGTCCTGGCACACTTCTCTTGCTTCCTCCACATTCATACATCTTCTCATGCACGCACGTCGATTATTCCGACTTCTTACATGCCCACTTTCAAGCACTTGTTTTACTTGATCATGCCATGTCTTTCACGGCCTTCCTCGATTTCTACATCCAGGCACAGTCGCATCATATATTTTTTTAGCCGTTCTTTCGTCATCCATTCGCTCTACATGACCGAACCATCGTAAAAGACCTTTTTTAATTTCGTCGATAATGCTTATCTCAGCCTTGCACTCTGCTCTGCTCTGATCATCCTACCTTCATGTAATAAAAATGATCAAGATACACTGCACTTGATGTATCAACACAGTGCCCTATGTACCATTGGGTTCAAATAAGGGTTCGGAGGAAGGTGTAGCAAATGACGCCATTAGTAGGAAAATCATCAATCTTCTCTTTTCTATAATCGATTAGTGAATAAGGATATAACTTTATAACTCCTGCATCACACCTGTTCTCCTCTATGGCTGCGAATCGTGGCACCTAACCAGGGCCCAAGATAGCAGACTTCTGAGTGCAGAGAATAGGTGTCTTAGAAGAATTTTAGGTGTGCGGTGGTTTGACTTTGTAAGGAACACAGAGGTGAGGCAACCCATATGGTATCTACTGTCATCCGGCGAAGGCGTTTCGGCTGGCTAGGCCATATACTACGCACGCCCCCCGAGAGCCCTAACCATGCTTGCCTATTTTACAAGGCATCAGGTTCTCGGCGTTCTGGTCGTCCACTGTTGACAATTCGTCGGCAGTTTGCGTCAGAGCTGCGGGACGTGGACTTGACTTGGGAGGATGCACGGGAACTGGCGGCCGATCGCTTGGCCTCGAGGCAGTTTGTGGATTCCATATGCGGATATGGTATGATGATGATGATGATGAATAAGGTTGTTATTCGCCATTTTAACCATGATTTTCTTTTTTTTCAGGTAAATAAGGCACTACTATTCGTCCACTGACTGTGGTTGTAAAATTGAGGCAATGGAGTCACAAAAAGTGTAAGAAAAAAAAATCAAGTATTAATAAGAATAATCTAGAAATAAGTAAACTTAAGTCTGTTTGTCCGCTCAAGACTATCCGTCAAAACAATGAACAGTGCGTGGAATATCACGTGATCAAGGACACCCATTTTAGCACCCGGCACCGATCAACATTAAAACACTGGTCTGCAAAAAATACTCTTTCTATTTACTATGCATGATATTTTTTACATTCGAGTCTTTGAATATCAGATATAAAGCAAAAAAATTATTAATTTTGATAATAATATTTATTAAATAAAAGTAAAATGATGTCGAAAACTTGGAATCATACCCTGACGCGATTTGCACGCGATTCCCGTGTGTTCACTGGTCTCGACTCTCGCGAATAAAGTAACTGTATCCTCAATTTTTTATATTTATTTAGTTCTATATTATTTATTACATTGACTAATATTATTTTACATTACACTTAATTTTTTAATTTTATTTTTCTAACTATCCTACCATTATGCATTTATCAATTTAGCCATAATATAATACCTCATCATCATCATCTCCGGCGCTACAAACCCGTTGAGGGTCCTGGCCGCCTCCAAGAAACGTCTCCACTCGCGTCTGTCTCCGGCCACTTCCCTCCAATTGCTAATGCCCAAGGATGCAGTGTTCTTTTCCACGCAGTCCAACCACCTTAATTTAGGTCTCTAATATATAATACCTACACTAATATTTTTCACACACACATATTTTTTACATTTAACCCTAAATAACTTTACATTTTGTTCATTTCTTATTTCATCTGGAATATCCTCATACATTTTAATGCCCTTATACATTAGACAATTCTGTGACATAGTTATTATAAAAATGTTTAGTTTACGAAATAACATCACTCTCCAGAGGAACGAGTTTTGCACCTATTTATTTTGTAATTTTGTCTACAAGAATTAGGACACAGTAAAAAAATATTGTAAAAAATCTTCGAACAAGAATTTCAGAAAAGTGACTTTGAAAAATACTTCCGTGTCTAAGGTGTCTAGATACCCACTACGTCACTCACTACGTAATCAATAGGCACCTACGTCATCACTAGACATCTACGTCACTCGTTTCGTGTATCGGCCTAAGTGCTGGAGTCTTTAGAGTTAGAGGGTGGAATTTGATAAGAGGTGTTATGAAATTAACCCTAGAAAGCGTGTATTTTTAGAAAATTTGTATGGAAACGCCCCTTCTAGTGACGAAGTTTAAAATCACTTAAAATATAATACAATATATCGACGCCTCCTACGTATAATATCGTAACCCACAAAATGCGATTTTACAGGAGGAGCATTTGAAAATATTTTCGTTCATATGCATTGGTTGTAGATACGACAAAATACGCCCCATAAAAGCCCTTATTATTGGCAAAATTTTTTTTTTGTTTTGGTAGAATTAAAGATATAATTAAATACAGACGAAATCCACCAAACACTCAAAATCGATGATTTGTGGGTTACGATATTATACGTAGGAGGCGTCGATATATCTACCCTCATTCTCGTATTTTTAAGTCTCAGTATAAACGCATATCGTGAAATGTAGTACTTTTTTTCAAATTTGTTTTTTTTAGTGTACATCCTCCTCTATAAGTAAAGGATGCAAAAAACAGGCCCTAAATGGTGCTTCTGGAAAGTGGACACATTTTTTGTACCCTTATGTATTGCTTTTTTACGTTAATGATACAAGAACTATAGTCGTCACAGCGATAGGAGACATCTGACCCAAAAAACTATACGGCTTCATTATCATTGAAAGAATTCACTAGAAGGGGTGTTTCCGTACAAATTTTCTAAAAATATACGCTTCCTAGGTTTAATTTTATAACACCACTTATTATCAAATTCCACCGTCTAAATACTCCAATACACGAAACATGTGACGTAGTTGTCTAGTGATGACGTAGATGCCTATTAATGACGTAGTGAGTGACGTAGTGGGTAACTAGACACCTAAGAAACGGTAGTATTTTTCATGAATGGAATGTCACTTTTCTGAAATTCTTGTTCGAAGACTAACTAACTAACTAACTAACCATCATGCCATTTCCCCGTAGGGGTAGGCAGAGAGGATAGAATGCCATACCACTTTGTCTCTACATTCATGCATCTTCTCAAGCACATACGCCGATTATTCCGACTTTTCACTTTCAAGTTCTCGTCGTACTTGGTCATGCCGTGTCTTTCTCGGCCTTCCTCGGCTTCTACATCCAGGCACACTTGCATTAGAACTTCTTCTAGCCGTTCTTTCATCACTCATTCGCTCCACATGACCGAACCATCGTAAAAGCCCTTTCTTAATTTTGTCGATAGTGCTTATCTCGGCCTTGCACTCTGCTCTAATTTGGACATTTGTACACCTATCATACATAGTCTTACCACACATAGATCGCATTTCAACAGCATTCAGTCTACTTTTCATCCTTGTTTTTCTAACACCACGCTTCACTACCATACATAAGGGTTGGTACCAGAACTCCGTTGTGTACTGCCAATTTTGCTGCTTTCGATAAGTTTTTATTTGCCACTATCGATTTCAAGGCACCTTTAACTCTTTTTACATTTTTCAACAGCATTCAGTCTGTATTTATCTAATATGTATTTGGTGTACCAATGCAGTGACCTTAGCACCGTTGGGTGCGGACGAGAGCGGGGGTACGATTTTTCAATTGTTTATAATAAAAACTTGCGAGAAATTAAATTCACTTTTATTTTAACTATTTTTACCATTCTTTTTTATCCATGCTTCAGTTAGTTAAGTTTTAGTTTTAGCATCTAGTTTTTGTGAATAAACGAACATTATAAAACCGTAAGTACCTGTTTCATTCTCTTTTTCTGTGCACCCACATAAAATCTTTTATACTCACAAAACGGTACTACTAAATTGGTAACAAACTAGGTGACTAAACAGTTTTATAGTGCACATTTATTACACTAAATTTAACGAGAAGAAAATACAATAAACTTAACTAATTGAACTACGATTGAAATGAATAATGGAAATGAAAAATGAATCTAGATTGCCCCACAATTTGGCGGCAAGAAATGCGCAAAATCCACGTCTCGTCACGCAGAAGGTCAAAATATCTCTCGACTGTTGTCCGAGCGCGTTCGGTGGAGTTCGGCTCGTTCGTTCGTACCGCGTCGCCCGCGTGACGTAATTTCTTCCGCCACACCATAATAAAAATTGTTTTCATTTTTAAATCTTCGTCAATCGTCTCGCTCGACTGGCAGCATCCAGGGGTAAAGAATAGCAGGACCCCTGCCCATTTACGTTGAACGGCGGACCATCCCCGGTACATCCTATAGCGCCAAATTGTTGCCAGGGGTCACCAACTGTTGTGCGGTGGGACCCGCGGTCCAACTATGGTCCAACTAACGTAGCAAGGGTTTTAAACGAAACTACATATAACAGAGGAATATATTATATTGATATGTCTGTTTGTGTGTTTGTGTTTGTTTGCTTAGGAAAACAGATAATACCTACTTTTCTGGGTTATAACGCCGCGTTTGTGGGATTTGTGTTGCCGACGTGTCGTAGTACATTGCAGTGTCCGTCGTCCACAAGATGGACATTATATGTACATTCGATCTGTGACGTCATCGATCTTATTTCATGCAAAACCTCTACAAAACTGGGACTTCAAATGATCGTACCTCGCTTAATAATGGGAAAATGTCCTATACAGGGTGTGACAAAACTCGATTTACAACCCGAAAACTGGTGAATCTAGATCGTATTTGGAGACGATTGTGTTAATGACTTTTTAATCTAAGCAGAAATAATTTTCTTCTCACAAAAGTTTCATAAGTACTTATTAGGTATAGCAAATTAGGTAAAATTGCTCATATTCTTATTAGAACGCGTTTTTAAATTTGGTTTTATGTATGGATAGTACTAATTTTACTAAATAAATTATATGTGATAACAATTTGCAAAATTGTATACAAAAAAAATCAACATCGTACTCAATTTTCTCGAAAACTAAGGGTCAAATCAAAAAAAAATATTCTACAAAATCGACTCCAAATATTATTTAGATTCACTGGTATTCCGCTTGTACATCGAGTTTTGTTACGCCCTGTATTTTTTTATTCCGTATTTTTTTTTTTATGTGAATAATAATAATCGGTATTCGATATTTAAAAAATGAAATTACGCACTTGTTTTCTTTTAAAAAAAATTTTTATTTTATTTGAAGTTATTATAATATACTAAGAGATTGTCGTTTATAAAGGCCGTTAGTTCCGTATTTTTTGTAAACTAGGACAAGTTGGGGTAAATACTCGGTAAAATAGATTATTAATGTAAATTCCACATTAAAAATAAATGTACGATTAACTTTTTAAAATGCTTATTGTTTTGTTTTTCCTCTGCAACAAGGAGTGTAATCTTTTTTATTTTGCGGTCATAGATGAAAATTACCCCCCCGTTTCTGCTCAAATCTCGTTGCAATCTGAACATAATTCTTTACGTAGTTTAGTTTTATAAATTTTTTCAGAAAAAAGGATAAAACAGGTGTATTTATAATACCTTTTCATTTTGACCGGACAAAAAAAAAAAAAACATACGTAGCACAATAAAGGTTTACAGCGGATTTTGCAGGCGAAAAACGACGAAATTCAGAGCGTGTGATATTTCGTTAATTTATATTGATTGTCCGTGGAAAAACGGTTTTTGACTAGTCTAGTTTGCGGTTTATTTAATAGAAAACATAATTCTTTCGGTGGAATGTCTCATGGCAATCTAGGGCAAATTCAATAAAAACACACTCAACACTATCAAATTTAGCCAAATAAACTGACCATATTAACAGTGGCTGTCGGTGCCCTGAGGCAATACGCTCAACTACTCGGACCATCGGCCATCGTACGAGAACAGCCCGGGTAGGGCGAGCAGGGAGGGCAGCTGGTGGCTGTCGGGAGAGCATCGTGAGAGAAACTGCAGCCCTCGAAAGTACTCGAGCGCACCAGGTGCAGCGGTTACGGGGTCGATGTTTCGGGCGAAACGAGAAATTACATGCCTGACGTACAATCATTAATGTGGAATTTATATCATGGCTACCTACAGTGGGCTTGTGCAGTCTGCAAAATGCCTCCGTATGTAAAGAGATACTACTCCTACCTGGACGGGAGTATTGATTATGGTCCGCGCTGACGTATGGGTTGACCAAGACAATTAATGTATTTTTTTTTAAATGTAAATGTTTAGTAGATATTTGATAAAAGTATGGACCGCTTTCAAAAACAGTAAAAAATACGTAATCGCGGAATATGATGACATTATTAGTGCAAAATTAACAATTTCCTATGTGTAAACATAAATGCATAACTTAGGATAAGGTGTCTTTTGACAGACTGTTCAGTTTTCTGAACTGTTCCTGTGTAGTTTTCTGTCGTGTAGCGTATAAAGATGAAAAAACAGACGGTTCTACATCCTACTGCTGTATTACTGTGCATGTAGTTCAGCGTGATAGAGGTGTCTTATATATGGCAAGACCAGTAACCAAATACTTTTCATTTGGGGCCTAATGTAATGTCGTAATTGACTGTGCAGAAGTATGAAACAAGTATTGGTGTAGTATAGGATTCGAGCTAGGGATTATAATAGAGTCCGCGTGCTATAACGTTCTAAACCTCTTGCCAAGTACAATATAAAATTTTGTCGGTCGATATTTCTGTTAGACAAAGTAAATCACAACATGTCGATGTTCTCTACGGGCTAGATTTGACTAGGAATACATTTTTAAGAATATAAAATTATTTAGACACTGTTATTTTTAATGCATTTCTCACTGGGGGATACCTCGTGATGTCGGAAAGCATTTTACTAAGTTTATGTTCGACTATTTCGCGACCTCTTTGTGTTATTGCGGTTGTCTTTTTGCATATTTTGTGGATATCGAATCTGTATGATTATGGTGACCTGCATTTTCGTTCTACGTGTTCATATATTCCCTCTGAATCTAAATAAAGGGTAGTTTTTATTTAGAAAGGCTCTTCCCACAGGCATACACTATTAATAAAATGGATTGAATCCTTTGTTCGTGTATCATTTTCATTCCACGGCTCTCCGCGCTACCACTAAGTGGTGTTAGACATTACTTATTATGTACATTTGTACATTTATTACATTGAACAAGGGTTAGCCAGCAATGTCGAGGGTTCAAAAACTTAGGATGTAAATAACACTCGAAATGTCGAATTTAGAGCAGAATAAATTACTATTCATAATATAAATACAATTTTGACATCTTAACAGAGACGAGAAGTTTGGAAGGAATATGGGATATCTAGGTGTTTACAGGTGCTTTATTTAAGCTTGGGCTGGGTTGAGTGGCCACTTGCTGTATTACAATATTGCCCATGTTTCACCTTGTATTTAATATCCATATCTCATTGTATACATTTTTTTTTACAGAAAATGGCGCGACGTTTCACATGTGAACACTCCCTCTGTCATATCCGTTGAGAAAATTGCTAAGTCAATTTCAGCAGAAACCTTTTTGATTGCAAGTGAGATTCATTACCGAATTATATCACCGACTAGGAAAACGCCTGGAAGATGACTCTTCAATATTGTAATGCTTTTAATATTTTATACAGCTTAATTTTATAAAACAACAATTGTGGTTTGTCCAAATGGTATCTGACAGTAACTGATAGCAGAATTTCCATATTCTCTTCAAACTTCTCGTCTCTGTTTAGATGTCTTCACAATGTGTATGTAAATATTAGCCCGTAATGGGTGAATCTAGTATTTGGGACACATCCATATAATGTTGTTTATTTGCAATTCGTTGTGTAGGGTCTTCGTCATTGACCGGGTAACCGATACCCTGTTTATACGTAGCATGAGGTCTGAGATTCTTAAACCACTATAACTACGAAGGCTCTACTTTCATTATTTTAATTGTATTTCGTAATGACTAACCCACCCCTCTAGCAATTGATCTCTATCAATTTGTTATCGCTCTATATACTTACCAGCAATATTTTTTTTATAAACTGACATTTATTCTGGACACAATCATATTGTTGTGTATTAATAAATAAATACTTTAAATAAGGAAGTTTAGTACATAGATAAGGCAAATTATAGGAAATATGACACCTAGAGAGTGTTGTTAATTTCCACTCTCCGAATACGGACTAAAGAGGCGGGAAATACAAGCGGGGTGTTTGATTTGTTTGTCATACTCACAATATAATACATCCATTAGGCAATTTCGGTCACTCGCTAAATACGGTCCTATCGGCTTTGCCAAAGTCAATTTAATATGCAGGTTGTGTCAATATTGGGGAACTGAATTTCTTGATTCATGGATGGTACATGTATTTATATAATGATTGTGTTTGGGAGCATTGCTGTATATATTAAAATGAATAAACAACAAAATACATGAGTATTAAATAATAATAATAATATATATTATATACCCTAACACTATCTCTGGTTTTCATTGCAACATTGTATCGTATGGTGTCGTATTGTAATACCTCAAGACGGCGATCTGGGACTTTGTTCGGTTGTAAAGTCTATCTATGATTTATATTCTTTCACTGAAGTTGACCCGATTCTGTCTTGAGTGTGTCCACTTTTTATTCTAATTACTGTCTAAGCTATAACCAATTTAGTGTTTGTCACTTAATTTTACTGCTTGTTATCCCTTTTATGCTTAAATATGCATTTAAAAATGGATTTTTTTCCGTAAATAAATGAAATAAAATAAAATAAAATAAAATAAAATAAAATAAAATAAAATAAAATAAAATAAAATAAAATAAAAATAAAATAAAATAAAATAAAATAAAATAAAATAAAATAAAATAAAATAAAATAAAAATAAAATAAAATAAAATAAAATAAAATAAAATAAAATAAAATAAAATAAAATAAAATAAAATAAATTTCATGCATCATATTAATATTTCATGTGTGATACCTTCGACTGGTACTAAAGCGTAGAACTGTCATGTAATAAATTGATCAAGATACCTATGCACCATTGGGTGTGGATAAAGAATAGTAGGTGGTAGATAGCTCGAAGCGTAAGACTGATCATCCATCCTTCATGTAACAAATAATGGTCACGATTCACTGCACCATTGGGTTCGGATAAGGGAGAGTAGTAGTAATAGTAGGAATATTGGAGACGTAGTTTTTCAACCCTTTTTTTGGGAATCTTATTTGATATTTTTTGCTAGAAATCTTAAAGTTGCAAATGACCTATTTCCCAACTCGTACGACTCCACTTTTTTGAGGACCAAAAATCTTCAAAAGTAACTTTTCTATTGAAAACGAAAGAGGCTAACTTCGGTTTTGAAAGAATTTATTTTCGTCTGAAAACAGGCAGAAATCTTGACCTGCGTGAAAACTAGTATAAGTCACAATATTGCTACTACTCTCCCTTATTTGCACCCGTCGGTGCATAGGGCACTGCATGATACACTAAAATATTTAGATTTTGGGTCTACTTTCAAATAGCCGGAAATAACTGTGCCATTAAGAATTTAACAAATTTTGCCGAAGTGGGAGTCCTCGAATCTACTACTAGACTCCCGGTTGAACCGTTTTAACTAGGTTTCAGAATATGCAAACCGTTTAAAAATCCTAAATCCATCATTTGTTTGTACAATTCATTAGTGCGTAGTAATTTAGAATTTGGAAGTGTTATTTGGTCGCCGCACTCTATAACATATGTAAATGTCATTGAATCTATACAGATAAGGTTTCTTCGCAAACATCTAAATAAATTTGAAATTCAATCTTGGCCAAATCCTACAATTTTATGATCAGCGCGCCCTTTTACACTTCGGTATTGACAAGTTGGAAGTTCGGAGAAAAATTGCGGACCTTAATGTTTCTTCATAATATAATACATGGAAAAGTTGATTCTATATTCTGCTTGGAAAATATACTTTGAATATTTCAAGTCGGCGTTTGAGATCACATAAAACATTTTTTGTCCCAATTTTAACAGTAACATGGCGCACTTTAATTCCTTATCTCGCATGTTAAGACTGTACAATGACAGAAAAATATTTAAATATTGATGTATTTAATGATAGATGTGGTGAATTCAAGAGGAACTTGAAATCTTTTATAACCTCTGATTGAACATATTTATGCAAAGTACTTAAAGCTTTTTTAAACCCGTAAATTGTAAACGAATATTATAATGCTGTGTAATTCTGTAATTGATGTGCAATAAAACCGTGTATGTAATTATTATAATAATATGTAAAATGATAGATATTGTCCCATTGTAGAGTTATCTGTAATTAAATAAATAAACCCGGGACATCATTAATGGTAGCCCAACGCAGTAACCACGAGGTGGATAAACATAAAATTTATGTATGTATGTCCAGTAGCTCAAGCACAGATAACTATCGACGTAGTTAAAAGCGTGCTATTCACGTGCTAACGCTAACTATTTGAGCGATCACAGTGACATACCGTTCAATACCGCGATCGCTGAGCCGATCATTGACGATATGAGCTGAGAGGAGCCGATCTACGCTATATCGCGGCCTTACGTCAAACGTCAAATCATCGCGCTTGTTGGATTTTTTTATTATGTCGACTGCTTTTCTCAATATTTGGCTTGCCGAAAACCGGCTTAAATTATAATAAAGATTGAATGTAAGATTTGTGCGAATAAGATATATCTCGGGAAATGGCTCGCGACTAGTATGCGCTCGTTTAATAATCCCGATCGATAACGTTTAACGCGAGTTCCATTGTGATCGCGAAAACGTTAAACATCCATGGGTAAGAAATCGTTATCACGTCGCTTATTACCGAGTCGGTACTGATCTGTGATCGAGCAACTGGCATGCCGATTATTTCAAGTGTGCAGCCGCCACCCGCGTCTCTCAATATTTTTTGACGGTGAAACGTCTCTCAGAACGGTGAAAGAATGACTTATTTCGTTCTTCCCGTCGGCCGCTGGGTAATATTTTTCGACAGACGTACTTATAAAGAATACAAAGTTTTTTCGCTCCGACCCTTCCTAGAAAAGGGTGAAAACTTGTATAGATTTTGTTATTCGCGTAAAATAACTTTATTCAGATCCTCAACTCAATATTCCCGTGTTATTAAACACATTAAGCCGAGACGAATATTAGTTATGAAAAGGTAAATATTTTTTAATGTATTTCTTTGGAAACTTCGTAGAAAAATTCACTAGAAGCATTTTCATACCAATTTTCTAAAAATAAACACTTCCTAGGGTTAATTTCATAGCACCACATATCAAATTCCTCCGCCTAAAGACTCCAGTTGCTCGATCACAGATCAGTACCGACTCGGTAATAAGCGACGTGATAACGATTTCTTACCCCATGGATGTTTAACGTTTTCGCGATCACAATGGAACACGCGTTAAAAGTTATCGATCGGGATTATTAAACGAGCGCATACTAGTCGCGAGCCATTTCCCGAGATATATCTTATTCGCACAAATCTTCATTCAATCTTTATTGAAGTTATACTTCTTTGCGCCCGTTAGACACTTTGGGGTGGGATGTTGGTCGAGAAACCGCGTCACGCTGATTTTTAAGAGAAAATGGCGCTTAAGAGAAAATGGCGCCACAGTCACTGATGCTTGTATTGGTCTGACTTTGACAGTTGTCATTTCTTTTGTTTATTTACTTCTTACGCGTCATTTTTAGCGAATTATCTTTTTAGAAAATACGCTATTGCAATGGCTTCGGTTTTTCTCCATGACTTAAAAGATGAAAGAATGATTATAGAAGAAAATAACAGATAATGATAATATAGGTGTATAATATAATAATGAAGTCACGTATAATATATTGAATAATAAATATATATTGAATACTATTGAAAAAATGTCTTATATTTCATTTATATATCCTGTCTGTTTGTGTGCGTGAGTGGGTGTATGAGAATGGCCAAAGAAGTATAACTTCCACCGTGTGGTCCGACGCACACCGATTTTTATAATTTAGCCGGTTTTCGGCAAGCCAAATATTGAGAAAAGCAGTCGACATAATAAAAAATCAGACAAGCGCGATGATTTGACGTTTGACGTAAGGCCGCGATATAGCGTAGATCGGCTCCGCTCGGCTCAGATCGTCAATTCTCGGCTCAGCGATCGCGGTATTGAACGGTATGTCATTGTGATCGCTCAAATCGTTAGCGTTAGCACGTGATTAGCACGCTTTTAACTACGTCGATAGTTATCTGTGCTTGAGCTACAGCACTTAGGCCAATACACTATATCTAGGTTCGAATCCCACTTCGGCACAACTTGTTTCCTGCTTTCTGGCAGAGTTATTTCAGACTATTTGAAAGCAGTCCCAAAATTGAAATATCTGTTATAATTATTATAAGGGTTTTATTTTACTATAGGAACTAAAAAAGTTTTTCAATCGCACACTTTTTTGTCAATTTTTTAAATATATATTTTTTCATTCATGTGGTTTTTCGAAGTAGACCAACGATATGCGTTTCACATTCCTATCGATTAACTCCACTGAATATAATGCACAGTGCAATGCGGATGTGCCTTTGGCATGGATGAGCGAATTTTGCATAACAAAGTCACAATCTAATTGTCTGTTTGTTTGTACGTTCGGGTTATTAAGCGCTTAGAATGGTCTTTTGTAGTTCAAATCGCTAATTCGTAGTTGTAAATGGATTTCTGTACAAAATAAAGGGGCGATATCACTAGACGAAATATAAAATTAATTAAGTTTTTTTTTTAAATCAATTCAGTAAAGAAAAAAAATATTAGTTTCTTATCGATCGCAAGCGTCATAATATAAAATTATACGAAGCATATTTAATTTTTTTTTTTTTTAAATTATATTTAATTTACACAGCTATCGAGTTATTTTAATACGAAAACCACGTTGTATAAACAATCGTTATAATAATAATAAAAGTAACTCATTGATGCAGTTAACGTCAGAACTTCAGGACGTGGACTCGACTTGGGAAGAAGCAAGGAAACTGGCGGCCCATAGCTTGGATGTTTGTGGAATCCAAATGCTCCACGTAGCGGATATGGAATTATGACGATGACGATGATGGTGATGATGAGGACAGTGATTATGTACCCACCGAAAGGCCAATAATTAGACCTGTCAATTCATTTATTTTATTACATGTATATTTTAACAGTTTTAAACGTTTATATATTTCAGTTATTTAGGTATAACCCCGTGTCGAACTGAAATATTTACAAAAACATAACATTCAACTAACTAACTAACCATCACGCCATTTCTTCGAAGGCGTAGGCAGAGAGGATAGAACGCCACACCACTCTGTCCTGGCATACTTCTCTTGCTTCCTTCCACATTCATACATCTTCTCATGCACGCACGTCGATTAATCCGTCTTCTTACATGCCCACTTTCAAGCACTTGTTTTACTTGACTATGCCATGTCTTTCTCGGCCTTCCTTGACTTCTACATCCAGGCACAGTCGCATCATATTTTTTTTTTAATTAGCCGTTCTTTCATCATCCATTCGCTCTACATGACCGAACCAACGTATTAGGCCTATCTTAATTTTGTTGATAATGCTTATCTCAGCCTTGCACTCTGCTCTAATTTCAACATTAGTGCACCTATCATACATAGTCTTTACCACACATAGATCGCATTTCAACTGCATTCAATCTACTTTCATCCTTATTTTTCCAACTCCATACTTTCGCTTCCATACATAAGGGGTTGGTACCAGAACTCCATTATGCACTGCCAATTAACGTTTATATAATATATTTTGAAAAATGTAACATGTTTGTTAAGGAGTAGGTTGCATTCACTTCGGGGGATAATGTTACAATACATAAAAGATAAATACTTGGAAAACATTATTGACAATTTACCCCGATTTCTAATTAATAATTAGCCAACAAAGCAATAAAATTTTATTTTAAGGGTGAACGAAATGCGGAAAAATGGTGATTTAGTACATAATGGTTTCTTTTAACGATTTAACAAATTATAGTAATGATAGCTCCCGTAAAAAAACAAAAAAACAGAAATATTGAACATTTTAAATCTCTCTTTAAAGTTTTAAGCAATTTACAATTTACAATTTGACATCTCAACAGAGACGAGAAACTTGGAAGGGAATATGGATATCGAGGCGTTTACAAGGCTTATGACCTGTCATTGGCTGGTTTAAGTGGCCACTTGATGTATTTACAACATTCCACATTTCACCTAGTAAATTTATATCCATATCTGCCAATATACAATAAAATGGCGCGATGCTTCACATGTGAACTCTCTGTCATCCAGATATGGATATAAATTACTAGGTGAGAAATGGGGAATGTTGTAATACATCAAGTGGCCACTTAACCCAGCCAATGACAGGTCATAAGCCCTGTAAACGCCTAGATATCCATAATTCCCTTCCAAGTTTTCGTCTCTGTTGAGATGTCAAATTGTAATTTACATTTTATTTATTTTAAATTTCACTTAATTATTTTAGATTAAAAAATTTAACGCAATTTACATTTTATTTTTTTCGCTTCCTATTTTTTAAAATAATTTTTCTTATTATATACAATATATGAATTAAGTAATTTTAAAGCCCCTTGGGTGTGGAAAATACTAAAATAAAATAAAAAATAATGCAATCCAAAACCTTATATTTATTTCTTTACTCGACTAAATTCGAACCTTCGAATTTAGTCCACACACCCATTCGACTTTATGAACACTTCCGAATTCCCAGGTATAAAATGGCCCTCCATTGTATTCCGAAAAAAGGAACAAAACGCAACAGGTGTTCTATAAAAGAATGCACCTGTTTCTGAACATCAAAAATGCATTTCGTACTGCGTTGCAGCAAATTTAAAATGTGGTACGGGATTAAATGGGCTTGTAAACAAAAATTTTCTGTGAATGCAGAAAAATAAAACAAAAAAACACAAGAGCATCGGTGCTATCCGTTCGTAAATCGGATAATTAATAACAGAGATACAATCATTTAAAGTTGGATTTTTGTAAAGATTTTGTTTGATAGGTGACAACACAGATCATATTTATATTTATGTGAAATAAAAACTATAAGTAATTAATTGTATCTCACTTATTAATTATCATATTTGCAAACGGATTGCACTGATGGCTTTGTGATTCTTCGCTTTATTTTTCTGCATTCACAGAAGAAGAAAAAATTACAAGCCCATTGTGTATAAAAATATTTTTTGGGCTGTCCAAATCGTTAGTTTTTTACAATTTGAGATCTCAACAGAGACGGAGAAGTTTAGAAGGGAATATGGATATCTAGCGTTTACAGGGCTTATGACCTGTCTTTGGCTGAGTTAAGTGCCCACTTGATGTAATTACAACATTCCCCATTTCACTTAGTATTTGATATCCATATCTGCCAATATACAGTAAAATGGCACGACGCTTCACATGTAAACACTCTCTTGCATCCATTGAGAAAATTGTTAAGTTTTTAATTTAAGCTTCATAGACAGTATAATGTAGTTTTAAATATTGTCTGGGAGTATTTGGTATGCAAAAATATTGTTTTGTAAATTATAAATTCTAATTTTGTGTAATACAAACATTGGCTCTATTGTACTAATCACGGTTAATATTCAATTATGTTTATACTACACAATGTGTAATAATACTAAAATGCCGTGACTCGACACGGACTACTCTATGTGAGTCGGGGCCAAGATCATTGAGCTTGGGGTCTCTTAGCTGATTGAGTCAGCCATCCCATTATTGTGAATATATTATTGTAAAGTGTATAATAAAGAAATACTAGTAATAAATTATAGATAACGTATCACGGTCTCATCTGAGCATATAACATCCGTGTCCCACGAGGAGGACCGCGAAAACTCCGGAGGGTGATTGTTGGGGGATGGTATTCTGAGAAAAAAAATCCTTATAAAATTTTTTGGATCCGGGGCATTTCCAATTATGTAATTTTAAAAACGTATTAAATAACAAAGCTTTACGTAGTGTTATACTGGCTTCAGTGTGAAGTGCATAGCGGCGGCGGGTGGGGTGGGCGGGGAGGAGTGGGGTCCGCTCGGTAGCTTTAGGACATTCAAAAAAAGTGATTTTTTTTGCGTTTTTGGTGGGTCCGTGGTGGAGCCAGTTTCAAAAATGGGCGGGATTTTCACGCGTGAAATTTTTAAATTTAAAATTTTTAAAATTTTTTTAAGAAATTAGAATTGAGTTTTTTGAAAAACTTTTTAATTTTTTTCTCAGAATAATGAATAATCACCCTTGGGGTTTCCGATCTCGCGTGGGACACGGTTATATATATTTTTTTTAAAATTGTTTTTTCAGAAAGCCGCAGCCCTAAGATGTCATTTAATTTGAATCCTTGAAAATTTTCTTGGAAAGTGAATGCAACACCCCTTCAGCGAAAATTTGGGGTGCCAAAACGGCAGTTGGTACAATATGCCTACTAAAAAATATAATTGTGTTTTTTTTTTTAAAAAAACCCACATGCGTTTTAGCCCAAAAACATAAGTT